>CM059294.1:13245000-13345000 GCA_030340665.1 Neosalanx taihuensis
TCCAGAGAGACCTACAGGAGAGACACCTACAGCTGCCTACTTTTTTTGGTCTTTTCTGCCACACTGTCTCCCTGCCTACTTGACTGTCTGGCTCTCAGCCTGTCTGCCTGTCTCCCTACCTGCCTGCTTTTCTGTCTCTAACCATGCCTGGCTATCTGTCTGACTGCCTGTCTGTCTGCCTGCCTGCCTGTCTCCCTGCCTTCATGCCACTGGAGGAAACAAAGCATTTGCAGTGGAATTCGAGTTAGAATCCAGTCCAACTGACAGCATGAGGATTCTTACCATCAGCTTGATCCAAACAGTACCCTCACCTTGTGTCAGTCACCAGCTGCTGATAGCACACACACACACACACACACACACACACACATACACACACACACACACACACACACACACACAATGGTGTCCTCATACAGAAAAGACCTGTCCCTGAACTTTAAAGGCCCTGAGGTAATACAGATGGTTCCAAAGGGAACAAGCAAAAGGACATTGGGAAATGTAGTTTTTTTCAGTCCCTGGTTATCCACAGGGCCAGGGCCTATAGTCCCATCCCCTAAGCCCTCCCTCCTCACACACACAACAGCTGGAAGACTGGGGCCACCCTCTCCACCAATACCCTCAGCACCCAGAAGGGAAGTTCAGCTGAATTCCAAAAAGGAAAAGATGTTTAATTCGAGCTTATTAAGAGACTGAACAAGATATTTAGGGAGCGAATATAGAGGGAAAGATATTGAGGAGTAAAAAAAAATAAGTAAAAGAGTGATGAGTAAAATGAGTAAAAGAAGAACAGAGTGAGCACAAAGAGAGGGTAAGAGAAGGAGGACGAGAGAGAGGTGAGTGATATCAAGGAGGGTGACAGAGAGAAAGAGAGCGAGAGATAGAGAGAGACAGAGATAGAGAAAGAGAGAGAGAGATGGAGAGAGATAGAGAGAGATAGAGATAGATAGAGAGAGATAGAGATATAGAGAGAGAGAGAGAGAGAGAGAGAGAGAAAGAGAGAAAGAGAGAAAGATAGAGAGATAGAGAGAGAGGGGGAGAGAGAGAGAGAGAGAGAGAGGTGATCGAGATAACAGAGGTACTGTTTTATGATAACAGCAGATGACAGTGCTCGTTGCCATGTTTGCTGCAACCAGCTTGCGGCCCCGTTGAGCTGACCTACTGTACAGCACAGCAGACCTGTAAGCATGCCAACCTTGGCCAGGCCAAAAGCATTGTTACTTTAATTAGCATGATGTATTTATCTGGCGTGCTTTCTGCTCTATGGAGTCAACACTGCATCTTCTATCTCTAAATACCACTCTCTCTCTCTCTCTCTCTCTCTCTCGCTCTCTCCTTCTCCCCCCCGCTATCTCTCTCTCTTTCTCTCTCTCACTCTTCCTTCCCTGGGGGTGAGTGGAGGGGGATGGTACTGTAGTCTCTGGAAAGCTCACAACAGAATCTGCTCCTCGCATGGTAAAGCTAGTGAGGGAGGGATGGCGCGAGGAAGTGAGGGAGGGAGGGAGGGAGGGAGGGAGGGAGGGAGGGAGGGAGGGAGGGAGCGTGTGTCTACATTTTCCAGTGGGAAGCTGTGAAGCGATGCACACGCCTGCTCTGCCTCGCTACACAACCATAGGTCTCTGGTGGTGGTGGTGGGAGGGGGGGGCTTGGGGGGGGCTTGGGGGGAGGGTGGATCTCCTCTCTGGAAGCTGACGGGCTTCTGACCTCCTCTTCTCTGCTGTCACCAGTCTCTTCTCCTTTTCAAAGGCAGGGTCAGAGGTTAACCAGGCCGAAGGCAGGGTCAGAGTTTAGCCAGGTCAGGGTGAGGGGTTCACATCCTGGTCAGATCCGGGGTGAGACACAGCAGAACAGAAGACACAACCATTCCTCTCCTTTCCCTTCCTCTCCTCCTACCCTAGAACATCAGCTATCTAAGTTGGGATCCCTCATCGAGACAGCCACTGTAATTAGGGCTGTCAGACAAAAGCCAGGCTGGTTCCACTGGGCACCATAACAAGTCAGTCAGCCCACCAGAGGAGCTGCGGAGAAGGGCAGGAAGCCAGAGAGAGAGAGAGGGGGGTGGGGGGGTCTCCTCTCTTCAGCACCACCACAGAGCAACAGCCGCAGCTGCTCTCCAGGGGTAGGGGATATGGAGCCCCATGCCCACTCAGGGTCACCCTATCCTGGGGAGTGGGCCCCCAGGTCTGGCTGGGGGAGAAGAGCTTCCAGGTCTATTAGTACTGAACTGCTGGGGCGGTTCAGTGATGCATGTGGAGATAAGCCAGGCTGACTGAAGTGGATCAGTCTGTTTGAAGTGAGCACCCACCTGGCCAGACCTAATTGGAGTTCTACGTGGTGTAAACAGTCTATATTGCATCACTTCATACTGGTGCTATGCTATTATTAGCATCAAAGTACACGAGTGTATGACAGAACATGTCTTTGGTGAGGAGTCAGATACAGTCAGAGCACAGCTAGACGTATGCACAAATCTACACACGGGGCCTGGGCAACATCCTGTGGATGATGCTCTCCTGTCCAGCTCAGCTCAAATCCCCATCAGCGAGACAGAAAGGCGTGCTGGGGACTGTCAGTGGCTGACAGAACAGTGCGACGCCCACAGACTCACTGAATTGAACGAGCGAACAAGGCAACCAAGTTGAGATGACCCCCAAAAGATGAGTTTAATCAGCGGATCTATCTAACGCCTTATATTTCTGCACGTAGATACTACACCGTAGACACAGCTCCTGTCTGAAAACATGGCTCCCTCTTCTTGGCATCTCCCAGGAAATGACTGATCTGTCCTGACAGGGTGGATGTCAGTGCCTTCGTACCCAATCAAAAAGCAAAAACCCAAGTTTTCACCCATCCAATCATGTTAGATCAAAGACTAGCTCAAGGTGAGGAATGGGGTAAGTGTTTTTTTCTTCTTTTCGCGTATTCAAAAGGTCTAGAGATCTGCGTAGCCTGCAAGGAACCTCCGCATCCCTACCGCACATGCTCAGTCCGGCCTGGCTGTGACATCACTGCTGCCTGCGAGTGACTAAAGCTGACAATCCTTTTACCTCAGAGAAAGCGTCTTTCTCACACACAGACAGTCATTCACATACACACTCAGGCACACACACACACACACTACTGGAAAAGTAAGATACAGAAAATCACTGGGCTGTGGAAGAAAAAAAAAAACGCCAGGATGATTCACACAAGCAAACGCCCAGACAAGCCAAGGTGGCTGCCCTATGTCCTGTTTCTGGGCGTCTGTGAGTCACATTCACCTCAGTGTTGCTTCCCTCCTCAACCCAGATAATACTGTTAATATTTACCTGCTGATGGAAAAACAACTGCTCTGTAAGAGCCAGGCAGGCACGCACTGTCCAGACCACGAGCGTCACACATCCTCAATGATGCAGCCAGAGCGCGCGCACACACACACGCGCATGCACGCACACACACGCACACACAGAACAGCCTCTCATTGTGGACAGTCTGAACAGCCGTAGCTAACGCAAGTCTCAGTCAACAGTCACATAAAGAACACTGACGATACAAACAATAACAGGAAATAGCAACTTTTTAGTGTCACATACTCTGCCCATGTAGGATGTCACTGGGGGAACCTGCCAGGTTTAGACAGAGGGTGGGTTACATTTAACCAAGAGAGGGAGGCATTGCTGGTGGTTTTTTTTTTGGTTTAGCAGCACAGATTCCTTGACCAAGTCTCTACAGTGCTGACCTTACCTATAGGCTACTGAGTGCTGGACCCTATCCAGATAATATCCAGACATGCTTCCTGGTTATCCTGTATGTCAGTGGTGTTAAAGTTGTGCCATCGAGGGCCAAGAGGGGGCAGGTTTTTCTGTCAGACAAGCAACTACACCAGCTGATTTCACTAACGAGTTTCTGTACTAAAATCAGCTGGAGTAGTGGCTTGGTTGACACGAAAACCTGCACCCTCTTGGCCCTCGATGGCACAAGTTTGACACCATGTATGCCATCTTCAGACTTCATAATGAGCTTGATGTTTCCTTATTACAGCGTGGAGCCACAACATGTGCTCTTCCAAAAACAGACGTATCGGCAGAGACATGGTAATAACCCCGGAGCTACACTGGCCGGGGTTAGGATGAACCCAACACAAGTCTGATGCGAACAATGTATGCATCCGGAATGAGCAGTACGAAACAAGTGTGTGAGCGAGGCCTGTAGTCTTACACCAGGGGTGTCCAATCCTGGTCCTCGAGGGACACTGTCCTCTGTCCACTGTTTCCCTGCTCCAGCACACCTCCACAGAGCTTGATAACGACCCTTCATTAGAATCAGGTGTGCCGGAGCAGGGAAAACATATAAAATCTTCAGGACAGCGGCTTTCGAGGACCAGGATTGGACACCCCTGTCTTACACACTGTGCGTGCAACACGAGCGGCAGAGCCGACTGCACGCGCTCTCGCTCCAGCTCCCGCTCCACCTTAAGAAGCAGCGGACAGCGCCGTGGTGCTGAAACACTCCGAACCACATCTGGACGCGAGAGGGGGGAACGATAGTTTAAATCAAGCGCACACGTTGTGCTATTAGACGGACACCTACATCCAACTACGGGAAACGGTGCGTCGTTAGAGGGAAAGTGAAGAAAAATTGTAGGTAGAGGGGGTTTGCCGCGAAGATGGCGCCCGTTTCTAACCCACCCCTGTGTTATACGGAGCGGTAGGATGATTCAAATGCATATCCTCCCTGTCGAAAGCCATTTAAGGATGCTCAGCTGGGAATGTGCAATGGCAGCTCACCGGTAGAGAGCAACTCCTTCACCACGGCATCCTCATAGACGCCAAATCATTCACTATGTCTGACTGCATGTTACCCTTGCCTATACCCGACCAGTCTATGGATGAAGGCACTGGAAAAGGCCCGTAAAGCTGCATGCTTCACTGTTGCAAATGTATAGCGGCCAGGTGGCTTATTGCCCCCCGCAATCAACCAGTTCCAACAGGGTCCCCCCATCAGCCCAGCTGCCCCCCCCCCCCCCCCCCCCCAGTCCACAGAAGCAACCCTGTCACGTCCAGATGGAGCGATTGCGCAACGACTCACTTGAGCATCGACTGTTCCTTCTCATCTTCCTTCTTCTGTCGGTCCATGACGCCCAGGATGATCTTCCTCTCCTCCTCGGTGAGGTGGCTGAGGTCGGGCAGCTCCGGTAGCACGCCGGCCGCCGGAGGAGCCGCAGGCCCGCCCCGGGGTCCGAGTGGAGCAGACATCTTTAGACACAATTGCTAAAAAAGAAAAAAGAACAACAGCCAGCAGAAATAATGTGGGGGGGGTTAATTTCAGAAGATGGTCCAAGTTTAAACTGAAATACAGTTGGGGCCACTCTAGCCATCCCTGATCCCCAAATCTGGATATGAGTCTGGGGCTGAACTACTGTAGAAAACACCACAACCACAAGACATTTCAGAGGAATCTAACACACAAGCTTGCCTGGTTAGTGTCTTATAATTAAAGACACATCATGAACGGCTTTACTTAGAAATTGCCGTTGGTTTTAAGTATCCAACATAAGAAATGCTTGTCCTGTGGATGAAGAGCAGCGGTTCAGGACACAGTGGACATCCTGGATGCTGGATTTCCACATGAATTACAGACTGATCTCTGAGTTTGAGCGTTGAAGACATCAAGACATCATCAGCAGAAACGTGTCATTCACACAGCACGTCCATGGCAAGGCAGTTTCAGTAAGATGGACATCATATGACAGGGAAACACATAGATGGACCTTATACAAAATATCACACGGTCCTTTTTGCCACACAGTCTCCATACACACAGCACAACCCGACTATCCACGGACGGGCAAAAACATCAAATACAGAAGAAAAAAAGCCTCTTGCCTTTTTATTTCGCAATCATGTTATATCCTGTCTAACCCATCGCTGTCATCCTACAGAAAAGGCTTGTTCGCATGTTGGAATAAAGATGTGTGGGTCCGCTCGTTTTTAATTCTCAGTCCTCCCCCACGCTCCCCTTTCTCGCTTTCCGCCAGGGTTGTTTAATTCTTGGAGATTTCTTAAATGCACAAAAATGGATGCAATGAAAAAATCCCCATAAGATGAGTGGGCGGAGCGACAGAAACGCGTAGAACAAAGATGGGGCGCTCCATGGCCGTGGAACTGTAGAGGGGCGGCAGAGCTGGCTGACAGGAGGCGGAGAGCTGTGGCAAAACGCGGACTGGAGACCTCCCTTACGCTGGAACATAGATGATAAGTGACCGAGATACTACGGAGGCTTCATGCATCATTCAGCAGATGAGCGAAGATGAGCGTAGGATGACTGTTGAAATGGTTAAGGTCATCGTCACCACTGGGGGAGTCTTACCCAATCCATGAATCATCCTGAAAACTGTATCAATCAAGAATGCAACTTAAAGGAGTCAACTAAAGGAACGTGTTTTATTGGTTATTGTTAAACTGAAAACCATACAAAAACAACATGTATCATTTGTGTGTGTTTCCAGTTTGTGTACATCATGATCACCCTCCCCCCCCAACCCCCCCCCCCTCCTCCTACTTTCCTTCACACAAACAGTACTTTCAATACAATCCCTTATGCTAACCCTCATTCTCTCTCTGTCAACCACTATTCCCCCCTAACTCAAGGCTCCATTCTGCTGGATCAGGGTTCAAAGGTTGTGGTATCACAAACACCCTCAGACACGATGATCCAGAGCCATTGGTAACCATTGTTTCTTAATGTTCCATTAATGTTTTTTCCCCATCAAAAACATAAACAAGAAACAAGACTGCTGTATAGGTCCAGATGTTCTTTTTTAAATGAAATGTCATCGTTAAGAAGGTTTCTTTATTGTTTTAATTTCCTTTACAAAATAAAAAAAGCGATGGAAATCTATTATAAATGTGTCTGTGGAGGAGCAACACAGTTCTATACAGTGCCGGACAGGAAGTCTGTGTTTCTGAGATCAGACAGAAACACACATATTCAAATTTGCTTATTCTGTGCTCTTCTCTCCAAGTTCTCCATCTCTTTTAACTCAGCCAACATGACTTCCAGCTGTTCTTTGGGAAACGCAGCACAGGTAGTCCTTCCTCCAGGTCAAAGGTCCAATATACAGGGGAGAACCAGAGGGGAGTTTCCTACTTGACCACGGCCACAACGTGTTTCTCCTTCTCGGACACCACAGGCATGGTGCCTGGCCTGCTGTGCTTCCTCACGTTCTGCTCCCTGAAAACGAACACGAGAGCGTGAATGAATAACGAGCGGACAAATAACCAGGTGGTTACAAAGCGTCTACAAAGAGACAGATAGAAATATGGGGGGGGGGCTGAAAGGGAGGTGTGTGTGTGTGTGTGTATGAGGTGATGAAAGGGATTCGGGGGGGGGGGGCTGGACATGGACATGCCAGCATGACAAAGAGTCCATATCAGAAAGGAAGAACGAAGGTAAAGTGCAGGCGGTAGGGGAGGGAGAGGGAGCGGAGGGACGTACTTCCTGCGACGAGCGTCCTTCATGATGCGCAGCTCCTTGCTCTGGGCGAAGATGACCTTGGGCAGGTGGCGGTGGCGCGAGATGCGCCGGATCTGAGGGTGGTACTGGAACTTCTCCTTCAGTTTCTCATTGTAGTCCACCGCTGCTCGCTCCCTGGGGCTCATCTGGGGGATGAGGGGCAGGAAAGAACACGACTTAACAATGAACGATGCATGTTGTTGAGTGTGTATGTGGCTACGAGAAAGTAGGGGAAAGAGGAGGAGAAATAAGGAAGAGGGGGGGGGGGGCGAGAGAGAACGAGAGCTTCTCGAAAGTATTTAGGCAGGGACACGGTCCCTTGTAACGGGCAAGGGTAACAGTTACAGGTTTACGTTGCTAATTTACTGCATGTTTACTACCATGTGCGAAGCATCCCGGTTGGTGGCACAGTAAAATGTTGGCCCAGTGTGTACAGTAAGTAGTTAGTCATGCCTGACAACCGGCACACTCACATTTCAATCCGTTTGGACCAAGACAACAGTTCAACGCTCCCTCTCGCTTTCCCCACCTCCTTCACCCCTTATGGTTGCTCTCTCTCTCTTCGTCCTCCGTTTCTCTCTCGCTCATAAAAACCTGGAGCCTGTCTGCTTTTCTGTCTGCAGCCTTCTTTAAGTACGAGCTCTCGAAGGGCTTTCATTCTAATTAAAAGCAATGATTTTTGTCAAATTCAATTGCGTTCCAGACAAGCATGAGTTCCCCTTTTTCCCAGACAAGCATCCGGACAGCCTTGTTAAAATGTTATTTATGAAATCCCCAACAACATGATCCAGGGAGGCGACAACACCAGCTGACTGGGGACTCCATCATCAGGGGACTACTCTCGCTACGTTCATGGGAACGAGCGGCAAACTTGATGTAGCGGAGATATTCCGGAAGTTCTTGGTCCGGCAGAGTCGGACGGAGAGACGATGGTCGTACTCTTCTTGCACAGGTGCAACAGAGGCAACCTGCCGCTGAGTAAAGCCAGTAAGGTCGACCGCTAACCTGCTCCTTCATTCATACGGGGTAAGTCATGTGTTCGGAAGGTCAGACGCAAGACAGAAGGTCCAACAGGCCTCCAGCTCTGGCTTGTTCGCCCGCCCGACCCTCTCTGTCCAGAAGGTTAAAGGTCACCCCGAGGTGTTGAGAAATGCCAGTGTTTCGGAAACAACCCCCCCCCCCCTTTTCATTGCGGGACATCTTCAGACCTTCCCCAGCTTGGATCTTTTGAATCAGCTTTTCTCCATAATTAAATCCACCCCCCCCCCCCCCCCCCGCCATCCTCCGCTGCTTGATTGTTAATGCTTCATTATTTTACAGAGTGGCTCCACTCCCTCTAAGTGATTGGCCGATTCAAAGTGCTGATAGGAGCACGGCGCGTCTGATCTGTTTAAGTGCAAACCTTCCAGATAAATCTCCCCCCCGCACACGGACAGTAAAACAGGAGCCAAAAAGTTTGCCAATCCTCCGGCGTTAAGCTGCATTAAGGGAATAGAGAAGGCCGGGGATGAGGGATGGCGAGTAGGGGATGGCACAGCAAAATGCCCATTGATCTCTTTAATTCATCTTTAAATGGCGTCTCTGGCAGGGGGAACCTGTTGCCCTCGGTAACGCCACAGAACCCTAAATGGCGGGCCGAGCGAAACATTTTCGGCTCGTCGCTGTTAGATGGTTGTCTTTTAAGGCCGAAAATAAAAGCTTTGGATATACAGAATGCAAAGTCATTCAGGGGTTAGGTCTCAGCGTGTAACCAAGCCCAGCTTTGGCCTTGGCAGGCCAATCAGATCCCGAGCGTTGGTCCTAGCTGAGTCACATGGTTGCGTTCTCCGTCTGGCTGGCCCTGTGCTTGGTGCTTCTTTGCCCTGATTGAGAGGGATTCTGCTGTCAGTCGGACGGCATCCATCTCAGACCCTGGCACTGCCCACTGCAGGGCTAGCTTAGTGGACGTCAGCTGGGCCTGAAAGCCTGGCACGTTCCCCCACTCTCACCCCTCACCCAGGGGGAGGCTGCTGGGCTCCATCCAGGTGGGGGACGAACAAACACCCACAGGTCACAGGAACGTACCGAGTACCCAGCCCAGCCATTTACCTCGCATTTAAGAAGCAAGCGAGATGAGCCAACTGGATAAGTGAGCTAGCTCTCCAATGAACTGTACTGAGAGGAGGAAGAAGAGGAGGAGGAAGAGGAGGAGTCTCACAATTCCTAGCTTCTCGGAAGCGTTGGCCTTCCACATCCTGATGTTCATCTCGTCAGATCCGCTGAGGACGTACTTGCTGTCGGAAGACCACTTGATGCAGATGACATGCTGCATGCGCTTGGTGTAGTATACCTCCCTGTGGACACACACAGTCAGACACACACATACACACACACACGCACACACACACAGACAGACACACACACACACACAGTCAGACACACAATGAAGAAGCTGTATTATTAACCCAGTATATGTTAACATTTCACAGAAAACAGCTCTGCTAAATGAGGGAGTGCAACAGAGCGTATTCAACATGATGCTGGTGACTTTGTATAAGAGAAGCGATGGAGAACAAGAGGGAGAGGGCTGACCTGCTGCGGCCACTGTCCATGGGGAAGATCCGGATGGTCTTATCAAAGCTGGCGGAGACGAACTCCTTCCCCGTGGGGGAGTAGTCCACATCCAGCACGGCAGACACATGGTCCATGTGCACCGTGACCGGCTTATCCAGGTACCGCATGTCATACGTGTACAGACTGAGAGAGGGAGAGAGGGAGGGAGGGAGAGAGAGAAAGAGAGATATGTGGAGAGACAAACATGAGTATGCCAGCGAGGACTACATCAGCAGCGTATTCAGGACGAGGACACGTCGATGTGTGGGGGAAATCCTCACTCACTTGTAATCCTCGTTGGCGCATGTGAAATAATAGGCCTCCATGGGGTTCCAGCACAAAGTGTTACTCCTCATGCTCATAATGACCTGTGACAGGGTAAACACAGCTTTAGAGACCCACACAGCAGCACCAACACGGATCTGGGATAAGAGAAACACCAGCAATGTAGGCCTACCTTTTTAAGAGGAGTAGCCTCCCTCATGTCATACAGCACTATGCTTCGATCAGAGGCACAGCTGGCTAGAAGTTCAGTCTGTGAAACAGAAACAGATGAAAGGCTGCACCCTCTTGTGGTTGAGGTTGAAAGAACATCGGAGTCTTAAGGCTTTTGGGGGCTGGTTGTGGTAACAGGAATAGGTTTGTCAGGGGTTACTGGGGTAACAGGAATAGGTTTGTCAGGGGTTACTGGGGTAACAGGAATAGGTTTGTCAGGGGTTAATGGGGTATCAGGGATAGGTTTGTCAGGGGTTACTGGGGTAACAGGAATAGGTTTGTCAGGGGTTACTGGGGTAACAGGAATAGGTTTGTCAGGGGTTACTGGGGTATCAGGGATAGGTTTGTCAGGGGTTACTGGGGTATCAGGGATAGGTTTGTCAGGGGTTACTGGGGTAACAGGAATAGGTTTGTCAGGGGTTACCGGGGTATCAGGGATAGGTTTGTCAGGGGTTACTGGGGTAACAGGAATAGGTTTGTCAGGGGTTACCGGGGTATCAGGGATAGGTTTGTCAGGGGTTACCGGGGTATCAGGGATAGGTGGTTAGAGGTTACTGGGGTAACAGGTACCAGGGGTAGGGGTGTTAAAATAACTAGGGGCTGAGGGCTTCTGGGTGACGGGCCTAGGAGGCAGGTGTGGCGGGGCGGGCGAGCAGCTGGACTGACCTCCACGGGGTTGAAGCGGACAGCACTGAAGCTGTCTACCCCCCAGGAGAAGGAGCGCACAGGGCTGGTCCTCTGCTCGTCCCAGACATCCACCTGCTGGCCGCACGTCGCAAACACCCCGTCCCTCTGGTGGTGGTCCAGACCTGTGAACACAGACTGGGGCACGGGCAGCAACAACAGCAAGTCAGGAAGGACACTGGCTCTGTGAAGCAATCCCCTGTGTGACAGGCCAACAGCAGGAAACACCCCTCTGAGGTGGAGTATCGGTAGCTCTAATTGGTTGCCAAAGTGAGTGCCGCCCTACCTTTCCTAGAATGGTGTTGATTGGCTCCTCTTCCTGTCCGTAACCCGGCGCTTCCATGTTCCACTGCTTGATGGTTTTGTCATCACCCACCTGTTTGTCAGAACACACACGGCAGACAACGTTACACGCCTACGGTTATTTGGTCTACGGAGAAAACATGTTTAGGAGTGTGACAAGCCTGCATTTAAAACAGTCATTTGGTAGCGTGAGGCTCATAGCTTTGCTCCGCTTACCGTGAAGAAGGACGTCCCGCAGAAGCGAACGCACGCTGCCCGTACGAAGCCTTCGTGGGCCTGCAGCGTGCGGACGCACTCCCGCTTGGTAAGGTTCCACACTTTCACCTGAGGGTACCAACATCAAGGGTTAGAGTTGAATAACGGTGTCCGTATCTGGAAGCATTACAAACTCAAGTTGATATTGGTTGCTGTTTACCTCTCCATCGCAGGCTCCTGACAGCACAGTGGCCAGGCTCTTCGGGTGCTTGGCCATGCAGTTCACGCCGTCCCTGTGACCGTCTAGGGAAGCCAGGAACGGCTTGGCGAAGACACGCTCCAGCTTGGTGGCGTTCATGGCGCGGGTGTATTCTCTGGGCACCTCGAACGGATGGAGAGTCGGATCGTAGTTTCTAGGAACTGGAAAGAGACACAATATATAAACAACACACAAGAAGGTGACTTAAAGTTGCGCGCTTCTGCACCGGTTTCAGCAAGCTGGTTTAGTCCTTGTCTGGAACTGCATCTAGATCAGTGGTTCTTAACCTGGGTGCGATCGAAACCCAGGGGTTCGGTGAGTCAGTCTCAGGGGTTCGGCGGAGGTCAAGACACACATCCGATTCATTTGATTCGTGATAACACGACCCATTAATTAGGGTTCGGTGAATGCGCATATGAAACTGGTGGGGTTCAGCACCTCCAACAAGTTGAAGAACCACTGATCTAGAACGATCGCTGTCGGAAACCCATGCGTGTCTGTTCTTCATTGACAGAACCCCGGCTCTCTTACCACGCTGGATGTCCAGTTTCGTCTCGCGAACATAATCGTCCGGATTCCTGCTGAGAACTTTAACTTTCATCTTGCGTTCCCAATCCAAATCCTGATATAGTAATATTTGTGATCAAATCTACACGTGACCCGAGGAACTATCACCCATGTGTTTTGGTCGCGCAGAGTGATTCACTTCCTGGCGTGTTGCATTGTGGGATTCCAAGGTGACGTGTGACGTCACACTGTTTCCTAAATCGTATCTGATCGCGGCTGGTTCCCTCCATGCTGCTTCCTTTTCGGTGTCAAACAGCGCTTGGAGAGGTCGTGCGTTTAGTTTATGCCAACAGCGACGATCCAGCACATGTTTAAAACGTGCTTGTCTCCGATGCCGTCAGTATGAAGTCACCTCTGTCATTTGCTTACTGGATCGGGGGGATCAACCTATACCAGGTGGCATGGTTTTGAATAACATAGTTGTATATACACACATGGTATATTTGTAGTTAGATTCTAGAAGATCATGAGTCCGGCTGCGAGTGAGAAGTCTGTAACCGGATCGAGCACGCAGCTCTCGTTAACGGGACACATCCAGAACGTGTTCAGTCATGTCAAAGTGGAGAATCTGGTAGCAGGATTGAGTGGAGGGGTGGTGTCAACACTGTTGTTACACCCTCTCGACCTGGTCAAGATCAGGTTTGCAGGTAGGTGAAATGAGGCTTAGATCCAGTCTGTTTGATCATGTCATAACAAACAAGTATACAAAGTCATCAAATATATCCAGGTGACGCATGTAGGCTACAGTGTTGCCGTTACTTGTTTGCAGTGAGCGATGGTCTGAACCTGAGACCCAAGTACCATGGTATCATCCACTGCATGAGCAGCGTGTGGCAACAAGAAGGAATACGCGGCCTGTACCAAGGAGTCACACCCAACATCTGGGGTGCAGGGGCATCCTGGGGACTCTACTTCTTCTTGTAAGATCACAACCGTGTGTGTGTGTGTGTGTGTGTGTGTGAGATTGCATCAGCCACATCTCCATATAGATGTAGATGTGAGAGAGGGAGTATGTATGCAATCCTCAGCCACAAGTAACAATTACCCATGTTTATGACATCCTTTGTATATTCATGATGTCCAAACGAATCATGTTGGTGTGTTGTGTTATCTCTTCTTCAGTTACAATGCCATCAAGGCCTACACCAAGGAGGGTCGTCAGGCAGAGCTGACAGCCACAGAGCATCTGCTGTCTGCAGCCCAGGCTGGTTAGTCCTGCCCCAGTCCTGCCCTAACCCTGCTCCAGTCCTGCCCCAGTCCTGCCCCAGCCCTGCCCCTGCCCCAGCCCTGCCCCTGCCCCAGTCCTGCCCTAACCCTGCCCCAGTCCTGCCCCAGCCCTGCCCCAGTCCTGCCCCAGTCCTGCCCCAGCCCTGCCCCAGTCCTGCCCCAGCCCTGCCCCAGCCCTGCCCTAATCCTGCCCCAGTCCTGCCCTAACCCTGCCCCAGTCCTGTCCCAGCACTGTCCCAGTCCTGCCCCAGTCCTGCCCCAGCCCTGTCCCAGTCCTGCCCCAGTCCTGCCCCAGTCCTGCCCCAGTCCTGCCCCAGTCCTGCCCCAGCCCTGCCCCTGCCCCAGCCCTGCCCTAATCCTGCCCCAGTCCTGCCCTAACCCTGCCCCAGTCCTGCCCCTTTCCCCTCTCAGTCCTGCCCCAGTCCTGCCCCTCCCTCTGGCCCAGTCCTGCCCTAGTCCTGCCCCAGTTCTGCCCCTCTCCCTGCCCCGGTCCTGCCCCTCCCAGTCCTACCCCTGTGTGTCCCAGCCCTGTGACTTCCTCTACTCAGCCCAGTTTACCCTTAATCCATATCAGCAGTGACAGGGACGCTGAGCCTCCTGTTCCTAGTCACCTCCGGTGACCCTAATTAAACCATAATGTGACAGGCCTCTGCCATCACGCCCGCTTCATTTGGTCAAGACAAACGGCTTTTACATTTGCGGCTCGAATGGACCAAACGGAGTTATCCACTCGTGGACTTTGACCCTATTTCACGTATACCATATATATGCTAATTAGGCTATTGAATTACTTTAAAGTGGCCTGCTTTGATGTGAGCTGCTGTTTTAGAATTCACCCAGCAAGCTGGGATCCACTCTCTGATATTTCTGTTCCTTAGCAGCTCTGCTCTCACCAGTACTCTAACCCCTGATCTCCCTCCCCTCCAGGGGTAATGACTCTCACACTGACTAACCCAATCTGGGTGACCAAGACCCGGCTAGTGCTCCAGTACAGTGCTGACCCCAGCAGGAAGCAGTACAAAGGCATGGTGGATGCCCTGGTCCAGATCTACCGCTACGAGGGGCTACGGGGGCTTTACAGGGTGAGGCCCCACATCTCAGCTTGCTTCTTACAGATTGCAGAGTTTAAGGCAGGGGTGTCCAATCCTGGTCCTCGAGGGCCACCCCTGGTTTAAGATACAAATTGCTGTGTTTGGAGGAATACCACAAGAGGGCAATATTTCCCAGCAGATTTCAGAAGCTCCCAGGAGATTATTGATTCCGGATGGAGTGCATTATTTTTTGTTGTTGTCCAGGTGTGACCCAACTTTTGTCCTCCTCCAGGGATTCGTTCCGGGGTTGTTTGGTACGTCTCATGGGGCGCTGCAGTTCATGGCATACGAGGAGCTGAAGAGGGACTATAACAAGTACAGGAATATGGCCTCCGAAGCTAAACTGGTGAGTGATGAATGGAGGTGCCAACCCTGTCACACATGCCGAAGGTCATGCCTCCAGGTCCATGCTGGGATCCTCCCTTGCTTGGCTCCTTCCTGCTGTCTGTCTCGTCTCCTTCTCTCCTTCCTTTCCTTCTCTCCTTCCTTTTGTGTTTCCTGTCTTCTTCATCCTGCTTTTTTCCCTTCTCCTTCCTTCTTATTATAGAACGGGACGTAATAAGGGGTGGGGTTTGCTAACTTCCATAAAAATGAACATAAAACTTGCACGACGAAAGAGGAAATTTCCATCGACCACAAAGTGTCTGTGCGTGTTCTCAGTTTTAATAACTCAGCCCACGGCCAATAAACCATGAAATCACTCATAAAGCTAACACACTTAATAAAGCTGCTGCCGCCCTCATAGAGAACCAACTCTGATCCTCCCCAATTTACTCCTGTACGCTCCTCATCTCTCCCCTGTCCACCTCTTTCCCCCCTATTTCACTCTTCACTGTTCCACACCTCTCCACCCCCCTCCCTCCATCTCGGTCTCTCTTTCATTGGAATATCAGAATCCCTTGGAGTACATCGCCATGGCAGCCCTGTCGAAGATCTTTGCCGTGGCGACCACCTACCCATACCAGGTGGTGAGGGCCCGTCTGCAGGACCAGCACAACCAGTACCAGGGGGTTCTGGATGTCGTCAGAAGAACCTGGAGGTGAGAACGTGAAAACGGAACCATGCGTAGCTTGATTTAATGCACATGAATGCACATATGGTGGTCAGTCCACTGGTTGGGTTCTCAGACATGCTGGAAGAAAAGCCTAGCCCCACACCTGACCTCATTCTATCTAGCCTAGCCTTGTTCCAAGCCTAACCTAAACTACACTAGCCCCGCTCCTATCGTGATAATACCTAGCCTAGCCCAGCATTGCCCCACCTCTTGTTCCCTTGTAGGTAATCAACAGAGACAAAGCTGGTAGACTGTTGATGTGGATGTACCCATAGATACATGGACAGATACAGGGCATCCACATGTTATATATGTGATGGTTTGATGCTCTGTCCCGGACAGGAACGAGGGTGCGACAGGCTTCTATAAAGGCATCCTGCCCAACCTGATCCGCGTCACGCCTGCCTGCTGCATCACCTTCGTGGTCTACGAGAACGTCTCGCGCTTCCTCATCGGCAGGACAATCTGAGAGGAGTCACCAGCGTACCGTCCCGGACTAGGCCCATACGGCGGAAGAAGATGTTACTAAGGAGGGGCTGCGACGCGCCTCAGCCTTTAGGCTGGTGCTGTCAGGGAAGCTTCCTGTATCTGCGGTTGCAGAGTGCTGAACTAGAAGGATCCTCGGAGGTTTGAGGGTTATTTGGATTGCCGGAGGCAGTGTCCCAGATCAGCACTCCTAGCCTGTCTTCTCTATGAATGCATGCCCCTTGCTCTACCATACGAGTGCATCACAGGCACTTCCTGTGAGACACAATCAGAAACCAACCAATCCCAGAGGCCTCAGCTGTTCTTTTTAGTCACTTGAAGGCTGTGATAAATCCACAACTCAATATCTTTTTATGCCAATTTTATTACAAGTTAGATAACATAATGTGTGTTATTTATTTAGTTATGTTTGTCATAATGTTTGGCCACAACTGTGTCAGAGGGACGTCTCCTGGGTTTCCAGTGGCAATATAGGAATGTTATCCTCAGGTTTATCCTTGCATGGGTGTGTCAATGTTTTGCTTGTTTGTTTTTATTTAAGTTATTGCCAATAGCTCATAGAGCAAATGAATAATTATTGATTTATTAACATAGTAGACATACTACTATTAAAATACGCACAAGAAATACAGTCTGGTTCAAAGGCAGCTTAAGAGCCTTTCGATTCTTTGTTTAATGACATTTCCATGATCTAAGTGCCAGTATTGCGAAATGTCATTTTACAGATTTAATGTTGAGGTCTTTCTTTACAGTCAACAATTCCAGTCATGTGTGAGAATTGGGCCTTTAGATTTTTTTTGTAGCCGTCACTTCAGCTCTGGTTTGTCATCACCGGTCGGTTGGGTTTCCTGTGTGTTTGGTCTTAAAGACATTCAACCTCATTGTAGTGATTTTATGAATTTGAAGGTTGTTATAGAAGGTTTAATTCTAACAAAAAATTATTTGAGGATTTACTAAAACTTTATTGGCAGTTGGTAAAAAAAACACATCAACAGGCACATTTTCATTCAAGACTTTATCAGAATCCATGGACTTAGCCTTGTATCTCAAACCCAAACACCCTTTGAACTATTCTGGTTTACCATTAACAGACTGTAAAGTCAGACACTCTTGAGTTCAACATCATCAAATCAGATGAACCGTGTCCTTCTAAGGCTGTTGTATCTGGGCTCCAGACCCTGCTGGCCGGCAGGGCTCTCATTTAGGCAGCTCCTCTATGATGACTCTGGAGACGGAGTTCCAGCCGGTCGAGGCGTCACCGCGGGGGTAGTCAGCGCAGGTCCCCACCCAGATGGCCACGTCCACCAGACCAGCCTTGATGCCCTCACACAAACCCTCCACTGTGGGAGGAACGGGGGGGGGGGGGAGGGGCAGAAGGGAGGTGCAATAGGACAGGAGAAAAGGATTCAGACAGAGAGGGAAGGTGGTAGACTTATGTACGATGTCTGTATGTTTACTTGAGGAACCTTTATATGTTGGCGGTGAAGACGTGTACCTGAGGAGGTCCTGTGGATGTTGATGGTGGAGTTGAGCTCAGGGCTGCCCTGGTCCAGGTAGATGATGGACTCTATGGGCAGGGGCGCAGAGCACTCGGCCCCGTTGAAGGTGAAGTACCAGCGCTGGCAGCACGCCGTCTTGCACTTGAGCCTCAGAGAGCCGGTGAACAGTACCCGCAGGGCGCTGTCGGTGCGCAGCTTGGTGAACGTGCAGTCCTGCAGGGGGCAGCAGAGAGAACGTGAAGGAACTTGTCCCACACCTAATCTAAACTACACTAGCACCCATTCCTAACGTGATAATACCTAGCTTAGCTTAGCCCCACATTTGACCCAGGGCCGTGGGGCTGCCACCCCCCCACGACGACCGCACCAGCGGCAGAGAACTCACAGCGATCTTCCCCAGGTCGATGCCGTAGTTGAGGGAGTTCCAGGCGCACTGCTTGTAGTTGGGTCTCCAGGGCTCCTCGAAGACCTCGCTCACGCACTCCCCTTTCTCTCCTTTCAGTCCGTCGTGGCCTGGGATGCCAGGGGTGCCGGGGATGCCGTTGGTGCCCGGGTTGCCCTCTCTGCCAGGGGTCCCTGCCGGGCCCTGGAGACAGTTGTGGTACTGTGGGGGGTTGATGGAAGAGAGGAAGGAGGAGAAAGAGAAGGAGTACAGAATATAAACAGCGAGGGAGCAGAAGAGTGGTTGGTGTGAGGAAGAGAGGGAGGGAAGGAGAGAAAGAGACCATGAGATCAAGAGAGTCTTGTTCCATCCAAGCCTGTGGCCTCAGTTCCCAGTGACTCACTGTGCACCTCTATTCAAGCATATACTCCTTAGTCACAGTGTCACACACACACACACACACACACACACACACACACACACACACACACATAGGCCACAGCAGCTTCCCTGCACATCTTTACCCAGGCAGGTTGTGGTTGTCCAGGCAACCGTAGTTTAATCACAACCAGAAGACCAAACCTCTGACTGTTTTAAACAGAGACTGTAGATAACGGCTGACGTTGAAGTGTCTGTGGAACGTGTTTGGAATGAGAGAGAAATGTGTTTCCCATCATCCATAGCGTGAGACTGGAGGAATCCCCATTTAAAATGTGGTGTGAAGTTACAGTATGTCAGCTGTCGGAACTTTAATGGGGGATCGAAATGGAGAGAGGTACAGGTGGAGAGAGAGAGAGAGAGACGCTTGGGGCTGGGAAGACCATCAGAAGGAGACAGCCACCTGGGGGTCTGCTCTCTCTTTCTCCTCTTGGGGACGAGCCATGAGGGTGACATCACTGTTTCCTCATCCACTGTACAGACTGACTGGCAGTCTGGCCTGGCTACAGCCCTGCTGCTGAACCTGCCAACAGGAGATTACCTCCAAATGTCTTCAGGAGAGGAGACAGAGAGATTTTCCACTGGTTTTAATGGACAGATCCAGTGGTCTACTTTGGGGAATAGTACTCAGACCAATTAGTCTGTTAGTTAGGTTGTATCGATTCAACATTAGATTCTCTGCCATCAAATCTCACGATCCTTCAATTGAACCAGAGTGTCTGGATGTGACAGTAGTTAACATGCTAAAATAAGTCTCTCAAAGTGAGGGTAGGTGAGTTGATGTTATGGCCCTGGGAATATTTGTACCTTCAGACCCTCTTTATGTCTGGATAATGTGTTCATTATCCCTGGGTAAATGAGCACAATGCAACTGGTGGATGAACAAAGTTAAGGGCATGACTCAGACTTTTATGAGGGTTTGATTTGAGGGGTTTGGAGAAGATTCAAGCTAATGAATAGAAGCTCTGTGTTCCTTCTCTGCTACACAGCTGAGTTAACCATCAACCCCCAAACCAGACTAAGGAGGGCTGCTGGACCGTACAGACACAGGCATGCGCCCACACACATACAAACACACACACACAAACACACACTTACACAGGCACACACACACATACAAAGTTTTCCAGTGAATCAGTGCTGTGAATCAGCCCAAATCTCACCCACTCATTCACTCCAGCGCTGGTCATTTTCTCCCTAAACTGCCTTTTCCCAAATTAGAAACATCTCCCAACAATCTTTGACCGTCCCTACCAACAATATTAGGGCAGGACAATAGTAGGTTAGTAGGGTTAGTAGGGTAACTGCTGAGATTTGGGTGTGGTCAAATGTAGAAGCTATCAGATAAATAAATAAAAAACTATTTTAACCATCTATTCTAGATAACAGATACAAAACTGTTTCAGTAGCATGTATCAAATGTATATCACATTAATATTAACACCTACAGTATATCATGGTGAATCAGTATCTCATTCCATTCTTGAATTTACAGCAGGATTAATACAGGTCTTATACAGACTTGAATGACAGTAGAGGGCAGGCAGAATAGTGCCACCTTCTAGTGGGTTGAAAGTACATTTAAAACAACCCTAAACTGTCTCAGAAGCTTCAACTGTCTTTCGTCTATCGTACGGCTGGTGAGTGAATTGCAACACCACTAGCAGAGACAGGGGTGCTGGAAGAGGGGTGCCATATGAGAGTGCCATATTACCATGTTGACATTAGGGGATTCTGCGGCATGTTTTGGCTCTGCAGCATGTGTTGTGCAGTTGGGCTTGTCTGCATCGTTCCCAGTGCACTATGGGACAACAAGAGGTGGCGAATCAACTCTTGTACACATGCATGCAAGTCAGACTTTGAAACATGCCAGTGATCCAACACTGATATAAGATGCAGCAACACAACACGTCACCTGATTGTAATATGCTTGTAGTGGTTTTGTTTTGGTTTTGTTGTGTTGATGTTCCTTGATGATGTCATATTTAACTTGAAACTTTTCCTATGGCTACATACTAGAGGTGACTTGTATAAAACAGTACAAGACACATAGCACTATCATACAGTTGACAACTTAGTCATTATTGATTGATCAGTCCTGAAGATGAATATGCATGAGACCCTCACAGTTCCCCTAACAGAAGCCTAGTGTCCAGACAGACCAGCCAGACTCCATGACTTCCTGACCGTCTGGAACTCCTCTTTGGTCAACATTTGAATGGTGGCCCAGAGCCAACGTCATGCCCACATCAATTGTTTAAATTCCTGTGAGATCGCTTTAAAACTTTATCTGATAACAGGGACATCCGTCCGAAGCAGTTGATAGCTATAGGTATTTGCTTTGGTAAAACCGTTATTTAGGCTATCAGTATTAATGCGATTAAAAATATAAACGAATAGAGGTTATCTGTGCCATTCTTGGAGACGAGATAACGGATTCCTACCTTACTGAATTCTGCATCTTTTTGGCGAAATCCCTTGTTTTTTACCTTCTCTATGGCGTGAAGAGGTAGTATGAGACAGGTGAGGAACAGCATGCGGCCCAGAGTAGAAATCATCTTTAGATTCCTGCAGTGTGAGCAGTCCAGAGCTGCTCAGGATCAGACTGGAGAAGGTTCTCAATGGTGAGTTCTTCTCAATGTGCAAGACGAGAGGGAAGCAGGCTGCGCAGTCAGACTGCATCACTAAGTTATGCATAACTGCCTCTTGGCTCCAAATACACTCTTTAAAATTAAAATATGACGGGTAGACTACCCTACACAGCACGACACACGAGGCGTTATTCTTTTTTTTCTTTCTCAAATTTATTTTATTTCAAGAGGAAATGTCATCGATATAAAAGTCGTATGAAATTGGTACATAACACAACTAAAGTTCACAAAAATATTCAGAACATTAAAAAAAATGTATGAGGCGCATTTTTTCAAGTCCATCAGACTTCGAGACCGCAAGAAACAGAAAAAGGGCAGAGAGGGCGAGCACAGATATTCCCTTTAGAACAGTGGTTCTTATCTTGGGTTCGATCCAACCCCGAGTTTCGGTGAGTCAGTCTCAGGGGTTCGGCGGAGGTCAAGACACACATCCACCTCATATGATTCGTGATGACAAGACCAATTAAGAAGGGTTCGGCCAATAAGCCCACAGCCGAGCACATGGCATGCAAATACAGTACATGTGAACGTAAAAGCGCTATTCCAATAATCAATGTGCCGCACAATAATCCGCAGAAGCATTTGCAAAGAAAATACTTACAAAGGGAAATATGTCACGACTATTTAAGGATTAAATATTGTCAGTCTGTGACTTTCGAACAAAGCACCAAACCCAACAATGGCACATCTGTTTGAATGCAAGAAAATTGGATTTATAACATGCATTGTGCTTTACGTGTTGCTTTTTCTGTGATAGTTGCTGTCCTGCATATGACAAAAATACATAGCAAATACTGCTGAACGTGTTTTTAACACCTGTGATCGCTTAACACATGTGGCCACTGTGTCACGTTCACTAGCTTAAACACAATTGAGTTATTCAAGGGTTCTCAAGAGATCTTATAAAGCTTGTACTCTTTAGAGGTTGTATACCATTTGGATAAGATGGAAGATGTGAAATTTAAGACGTATTCAAAGGTTGAAATTTAGTGTACTAATAATATTAAAAAACGTTTTACATATAGTAAACAACTGTTACTGCTGCAATAAAATGGTACATCAAATGTGGTCATATAAAACACAGTATATGTTGGCAAAGTGAGAGGATTTTCAATGGTATATCATTGGGTGAATGCTCATTTATGTTCAGAATGAACAAGGTTTGCTCACTCACATTCAGTAGTGTCCTTGCAGTATACGCCTCTGGAATAATAATAATTAAAAACCGCACCACAGTTAGACATTCTTTAGCTTGTGATTGTTTGGCAAAAAACAGTGTTCATTGACCACAAACCCCATCAAAGCATGTTTAAACAGTGTATAGACTACTAGTCCAGTGAAACATGGTTGCTATGCTAACCCTAAAAGAAAGTTTACATATTGAAATTCCCCAGTGTATGAGCTGTTTGCTAACCAGGACAGCCTAAATACAGCAATTCAGCTACGCTACAGTAGCAAAGATGACTCCATCGTGACCCACTGTCTCTTCCCATGTGGATCTACAGACATATACAAGTGGAATGATGTTTCTGACAGGTGCCCTTTGACCTCTGTACACATGCTTAGTCAGAGGGTCAGACGGACACGGTGAAAATGTGAGGCTCTGCCTGTCTTTATAACATGAACGGATAGATGAGTGGTTTATCTGTAGTATGACAGTTTGGATGATGGATGAATGGATGGATGAAGAGATGCGTGGTCCGCTGGTCTCATGAGCTGTAATGTTTCCTATGGAGGGTGGATGATGGGATGACTGTGGTGATGGGTCAATGGATGAATGACTGGATGATCGACCAATGGATGAAGGAAGAGATGAGCGCTCAGCAGCTGCTGTCCTTGTCCTTGCTCCCCTCCACAACCTGCCTTAGGAGAGGGGCGGAGCCCTTCATGCTGCTGCTGTGGGATTGGTTCAAAGCTGAGTGCTGCTGTCCGATAGGCAGCTGCCTTGCATCTGATAGGTCACTCTTGGGTGTCATTCTAAAGAGAAGGGAAATTGACAAAATGAATGTTTAGCGCAATTCAAGTTCCAATTCGGGGCATTTAGTGATTAGTGATGTCTTACCTTCCCTCAGTAACCCGCTGGAAGCTCTCTGCTCGGCTGCTGATCTTGCTGGAGCTGCCCGCCTTACTACGCCTCTCTCCCCCCTCCTTTGGAGCGCTCAACTCCCTCTCCCCCCTCCGGGACGCGCGGCTGGACCCCACCCTCTCCAGAGGCTCCCTTCCGGAGGTCTCTGAAGATGCCCGAGCCTCCGACTGCGAGGCCTGGAGACGGGGGTCATGGTTGCCCAGGGCGGATGTGCTGTGGTTGGGTTTAGCGGTCGGGGCGGTGGGGGTGGCTCCAGCTCCAGTCCCTGTGCTGGTGCCCATGGACTTGGAGATGACCTTGAGCTTGTGGGAGCTGGGCTTGTAGTGCTTCTTCTTGTGCTGCACACGGTTGTTGTGTTTGAGGAAGAACTCGCAGGACTCCTGCAAGACCCTGCGGCTTTCTGTGATAGGGCTGGGGGACAGCAGAGGGCAAAGGTCATGGTCAGATCGCCCTCACAAGGAGGCCTTGCTGCATAACTTAGAGAACAAGACATTACAACAAGAAGGTAGAACTGTGGAACCACTCAATAAAGTCTTATGTATGTTTTATAACACTACAATAACATTCATCAGTGCAGTCCACTCATTCTTATGTCACTCAGAGGGGTGTCCTTACTCCTTCTTGCGTGTCCTGTTGAAGAAGAAGGCCCACTCGGAACAGGTCTTCTTGCTGCTGACCCAGAACACTGCAGAGATTCCCACCACCAGCGTCATCAGGTACTTGACCAGGAACAGGGTGAGGTCTGGACGGTTGGCCTCCGTGGGCTAAGACAACGACAGTACAACCATTAGAGAGAGTGAGTTAGTGTGTGTCGGGAGCTCAGCTGTGTGTGTGCGTGTGTGTCAGCTTGCCCATGTGACGGTACGATGCCGAGCTCGTGTCACCTTGTGAGAGCAGGGGATGCTGTACTCCTGGCAGCGCTCGTTCACCCAGCTGTTCTCCCAGGCGCTCCTCTGGCTCTGCTCGTAGGCGTAACAGGCCAGCAGGGTGACCAGGGGCAGCAGGTACAGGCCGCTGAACACCCCGATGCGGATCATGAACTTCTTCAGCTTCTCCTGGTTCCTCTCGTCGTGTTGGATCACCTGGCGGACGTGGTTGAGGGACACGATCCCAGCCAGGAGGAGGGACAGTCCCACCACCACGCCCAGGCACAGCGGCGCCAGCACGAAGTAGCGCAGAGCCGTCAGGTCGTACAGCCCCACGAAGCACACCCCGCTGATGTTGTCCCCCTCCACCTTGTTGAGCGCCAGCAGCAGGATGGTCAGCGCCCCCGGGACCCCCCAGGCTGTCGTGTGGAACCACACCGCCTTCTTCTCGATGGCCTCGCAGCTCCACTTGGGGCCGGCGGCCAGGAACCAGGTGATGGTGAGGATGACCCACCACACGGTGCCGGCCATGGAGAAGAAGTAGAGCATCATGAAGAGGAGGGTGCAGCCTTTACTCTGGGAGCCCAGCACCACCGTGTCGTCGGCCGCCGGGTTCGCCGCCGTGTTGCAGGAAGCGTTGTTTCCGAGCAGGAAGCCCAGGAAGTAGATGAAGGATACGACGCTGTAGCACACGGCGTAAAATATGATGGGTCTCTCCGGGTAGCGGAAGCGCTTGACGTCGATGAGGAAGGTGAGGAAGGTGAAGAGCGTGGCGCCCAGGCAGACGATGGAGCACACGCCAATGAAGGTCTTGGCGAACTGGATCTCGTGGGGTTTGAAGAACATGTTGGAGCAGGGCGGGGCGCAGTCCTGGGCACCCAGGAAGGATGAACCCAGGCCGGGACGGGTCTTGAGCTGGAGCGGGCACCAGAAGCCCAGGTCCCTCTTGGCTGAAGGGGAGCTCCTGGGTGTGGTCTGGGGCAGGGCAGCGCCATCCAAGCTGCACGGCTCCAGCCTGTGAGATAGAGAAAGTGGACAATTCCTCTAAACAATTCCTCTAAATCCTTTTTGAGTGCAACACAAAGTCTGGTTTAAAAGTGTCACCATGGTAGGGTTCCAACCCTGTCAGGCCACCTGGTCTCACTACAAATGGTCTCACCTCACCAGCCACAACTGGTCTCTCCTCACCCGGTCTCACCTTCTCACCCCTGGCCTCATCTCAGCTGGTCTCACCTCACCTGTCACACCTGTTCTCACTCGTCTCACCTCACCTCGTCTCACCTCACCTCGTCTCACCTCACCTCGTCTCACCTCACCTTGTCTCACCTCACCTAGTCAGCTGTTCTCACCTCAGCTGGTCTTACCTCAGCTGGTCTTACCTCACCTGGCACACCTGGTCTCACCTGTCACACTGCAGCTCCGGGGGCCAGCTGACACCAAAGGTGGCGATGTCCTTCCTGCAGTCATGGCGGACCGTCTCACAGAGGTCGCGGCAGGGTCGGATGACCTTGGTCTCCTCGGTGCATGCTGGGATGAAGGCCTGACACAGGAAGTGATGTACATCTGGAGAGCAGCGCAGGTTGACCAGGGGCATGAAGGGCTACAGGGAGAAGAGAAGATTTACAGCAATGTTTAGTTTGATACTAGGCATTATCTATACCCAGGTCCGTAAACAAACTACTACAACCTTCTAACCTTTTCAGCATTCAAGGTTAATGAATCAGGAAAATGAAACAGACATTCGATCGAGAATTCATTTGAACAGGATAAACATCCAAAACACACTTCATCTTTCTCAATCAGACGCTAACATTCGGACAAGCAGGCCAGCGTTGGCCTCAGTCAACGCGCCGCTTCCTGATTGGCTGCCGCGCTATATGAAGGTGACTTGCCGAGGTTCCCTCGCCATGAGCGACGCCACAAATAGAACCCACATCTCAGTTCCTTGCACACATGACTTGGTAGTAACGGAGAACAGGCTACAGTAGAGGGCATATAGAAGAGCTTGTCCTGCACTGTACTGCCACACAAAGACCGCCTTTCACAGGCTAGCTCTTATGTTATTTTCCTTTCAACAGATTGGAGTATGTGTGTGTGTGTGTGGGGGGGGAGGTTGGGGGGCAATACAGTCAGGAAAGGACTGTACGGCCATTTCAAAAACACACACACTCCAGTAGTCAGGGGGCTCGGAGGGTCAGGTACAGCTGGTAGAGAGAGAGAGAGAGAGAGAGAGAGAGAGAGAGAGAGAGAGAGAGAGAGAGAGAGAGAGGGAGGGAGGGAGAGAGAGAGAGAGAAAGAGAGGGAGGCAGTTACTTTATCTGGCCTGTAGTCCCAGCTCAGTGCCCACAGAGAAGTGGCCCAACATGTGTTCTGTATCCAGAAGATGCATGTGGACTTAACAGGGTAAACAGCCCAGGGTGATGAGGAGGACCACACATGAAGAGCGGCTCCTCTCCCCTCAGACAGTCCCACTCCAACACAGCCTACAGGGAAGGGCTCTGTGGACTTAGGTCTGTCGAATTATGTCAGCCAACGCCACCACCGGATCTGTTCCTGCTGCTTAACCTTCAGATCCACTTTCCAGTGTTGGTCAAGGCAGGTAGTCAGTGTAATCCTACACAATCCTCAGATATCATCAGCGTCCATGGTTACAGGTTAAAACACTTAAAAGTATGGCGCTTTACTAGCAAGCTTATCATGCAGTGCTTTATCAGCCTAATACAGAGAATACTTTGTATCAAGCATTCCTATTCAGATTACAAATGCAATTATACAGAACTAGGCTCCGCCAGTATAGGTCAAAATCTTTGAATGGATTAGAAACACTACACTACACACACAACACATGAAGAAAAAAAACGCATACAGCTCCGATGGAAACAGGGCAAGTCGAACAGCCCCACTATTGAAAGTTTTCTCCTCCCGCGCTCTCCTCCACTCCAGCCTGGCGGCTACCCAGGTCCCCCCACGGGCGGCTGGGGCACAGAGCGGCCCTCTCTCCCTCTCTGAGCCGCCTTGTCCCAGCACCCTGGAGGTCCCTCACTCCTCAATGAGCTCCTCTCACTGAAATCAGACTTTTATTTTCCCCTCGTCTTGGGCTCCTGTACATTAATATATATGGTCTGTTAAGACATTGGGCGAAGGGGAGGGGGGTTTCAGTAATGTTTTCATCCACAGGACACTGGATGTCCTGTCCTGGATGTCCAACTTCTGTGCACAGGCTTTCACCCCAAACAGCCCCGCTGAAGATGTACCAGCCTATATTTCCCTCACTGCTGTGAGCTGTGTAGGTCAACAGCTTGTGTTTCCAACGCCAGGTTGTCCTCTACAGGATTCAAAGAGAGTCAGTGCCTGGTGGAATCTTGGCACGCTATTCAAAGGAACACACCTTACTGTGGAATAGTGTTTTCCATTCAAAACACTCATTTTATAACTAATTATCATTGAATACTGGGTACTAAATGGAAAACTACACTTCATAGCAGATCTACATGCAAGCTACTGGATACGCTAACCTAAATAATACAGTATAAAAGAACTTCAACAATGATCAAGAAGGGAGAGCAAGATTATATAGAAACAGAGAGAGAGGGAGAAAAGGAGAGAGAGCAAAAGTAGCAGAATGCAGGATAGCCTTTGTGTGAGTTTGGGTGTGTCAATCCCCTTCCTCTCTAAATCAAAGACTGTACACCACAAAGTGTGCAGAGTTCCCTGCCTGCGGCACAGCGAGAGAAGTAGGGGGGAAGGAGAGAGCGAGAGAAAGAGTGGAAAAGAGAGAGGCAGCTCTGAAATCAGATGCTTCACCAATGCTTCTGTCAGAGACCTACCACACAAAGACCCCTTCAGCCAAACTCCATTCACGTCCACACTCACCACAAGTAACCCAACACTACTGCACACATAAATGCTGTTGAAACTGTTTAGAGAGTCAAATAGATTATTTTCTGTACTGGTATCTCGATAACAGCAATAGCAAAGACACAATTTGGACTGTTTTGGGGGGTTTTCTTTTGCGTCAAACATTCGCTTGGCAAATGTCTATTATCTTATCTAATTTCCGGACTGTTCTTGGGCTGAAGGCTAATGTTTTTCCTGCTTCCAATCTTCCAAACAGCGCTTGTCTTGGACCAGCCTCTAAGCCAACAAACGGGGATTTGAGTCTCACGTTGCCACCTTTCCAACCATGTTAGGTCCATGTAAGCACTCACCTCCATTCTGCTGGCAGCTATGTCCTGGTCATAGTGTTCCATCATGTTGGGAAAGAAGGTCATATTGTAGGGCATCCCCAGGCATCGGTGCACTTTGATTGGTTCACAGGTGAACAGACTGTGGGCATCTGAAGGCTCTGGCCCAATCAGGGCCAGGAAGACCCAGACCAGACTGGACATGAGCATGGCAGAATCTAGCTGGAGGACAGGTACACAGTATCTTCGTTTACCAAAGCTGTTTGGGCTCAGTGAAGTGATACACAGGCTAAATGTTGGAGCTTGATCGCACAGTTCATCCACATTCCTCTTTGTCAGGGGTCATCTCCATGGCCACAGTAGGAGCAGTGTCAGGTGAAACATTCCCATCAGCCCCTTCTTCTCCTGGGTGTTTCTTTGACTTTGTCCTTGGCAGTCCACACCCTGGAAATCACACACAACACTTTACCATTAAATATGCGAATTTCAGTTTTATAAATCGTTTTACAATTCATTACATGAAAATCTTTTTTTCTAAAAGAGGCTCCAGGATCTGAATCTTGGCTCTGCTGAAATGTGTTGAAGGGGTTCAAACTGCACAGCAGACTAATGTAAAAGTGTCTAATCTGTTCTTGTTGATACAAGCTTGGGAGATTGTTGTAGCTTGGTTTGACACGCGGGTCCTTTCACTTTGGTAATGATTACCTGAGCAATATATATATATATATATATAAATGAAATGCTACAGTTTGTCTTTAAAGTAGGTTATGTGGTTATTGTAAATGCACAACAGCATGTTTCACGTATGGATACATTGTATGAAAACTAAGCGAATACGTTCAGATACATTGAGTAATAACATATCAATAGCATTAAGTCCATCTATGCCATACATTTGCAAAAGACAAGCAACAACAAAAAAAGGTCTGAATATGTTATCTTAATCACTGTAGTAAATGTGAATACATTACAGGCCTAAACCACGGTTAACATCACCAAATGTTTTACTTACAAAGTGCACATTAAACGCATCAGAGAAAGTCAAATAACCTTGTTTAAGAAACTAAGCAAAACATATTTCGTAGGATAGTAATGTGACATATATAAAACCAGAGAAAACAATATTTTCGGATGGTTAAACACCAAGTTTGAAGTCCCCCTGTGTAGGAAACTAACTTCGGAGAGCGATATTAACGTTGTTAACGTGGCTTCAAATGAACTTAAGAACTAAGTCCTCCTAATCCTTCACATTGCTAAGATACATACTGAACAAAAACTAAAAATACATCAAACTTACCTTCTAAAACAGTAGCTCTTTCTTAAACAAAACCCCTTATTCTGTATCAGTCCTTGGGGGATTTTATCCAAACGTTCCCAGCGATACTCCGCCTTTCTTTGCTCCAGGAGGAAGTTGGCTAGATCGGGATCCGTTCTGGGATCAGTTTATAGACAACAGAGAGACGGTACAGATCGTATGAAGCCAAAGAACACAACTGATTTCAGGTCAGCAAGACACACGCTGCTCCAACGGCCCCATCGATAACCGTTCTTTATACCTCCAGCAGGAGGTGCTAGAGGGGCAGTAACCTCCTCCCCAGCAGGAGGTGCTAGAGGGGCAGTAACCTCCTCACCAGCAGGAGGTGCAAGAGGAGCAGTAACATCCTCACCAGCAGGAGGTGCTAGAGGAGCAGTAACTTCCCTCCAGCAGGAGGTGCAAGAGGGGTAGTAACCTCCTCACCAGCAGGAGGTGCTAGAGGAGCAGTAACCTCCCTCCAGCAGGAGGTACAAGAGGGGCAGTAACCTCCTCACCAGCAGGAGGTGCTAGAGGGGCAGTAACCTCCTCACCAGTAGGAGGCGCTAGAGGGGTACTAACCTCCTCACCAGCAGGAGGTGCTGGAGGGGCAGAACAGTCCTGGAGGTCCCAGTCTACGCTTCTTTACCAGTGCGGGTATTTTCAACAGCGGAAATCTAGACAGGTCTGTGGTCAGAGTTACACTGTCAAATCAGTGTGGGAATCCAGATACATTTTCTTACTTTTATCGCTAAAGTGTCTAAAAGGTGTTTTTTCTCCAGATTTTCCTAATTCTGCTTCAGGTTTGCACCTATTTGAAGCAGTTTATAACAGCCAGTATTCCCCAAATGGCAGAAAATATTGGTAAGTCTGGCAGCTAACGTTAGCCTAGCCGCATGCTAGGTATCTTATTGGGATTGAGCTGGCAGGCAGTTATAAATGGGATAGTTAGTTATCTTTATAATTTTTGCATTAGTCAATTAAATTAATATAAATTGCCAGTTAGGTGATAGTCTATTAAAAGGCCATGGTGTTATGATTTAAAGCTAGCATGGAAGCTACAGTAGCTAGCCTGGTACAGTGGATGGGTGGGGATGGATGTAGCATTAGGTAGCTAGGCTAACTGAGCTTAGATATGTATCCTCAGTAAATATAAAAACTATTAAGATGTTATTAAGAAGATTGCGTGGGATGATATTAACTAACTAGACGAGGTTTGACCTTTGAAAAATAAACTATTGCTAGCTAGCTACGTCTACATGCTACTGATGTCATGGCCGTTGCTATGGAATGTTCTGGGATTTCACCCATCTGGTCAACTGGTTATCTGGTCAACTGGTTAATCGGTCAGCTGGTTATCTGGTTATCTGGTCAGCTGCTCAGCTGCACCAAGTTCAGAATCATAATATGTTTTTATTCGCTATGCAAGATATACAAACACATAATTTACTATGACAGGAGAGAGCAAACAGAACATATATGGAACATAACATAACACATCAGTACATCAGTTGCAACCCCCCTCATAAAGTGCCAGGTTAGATTGCTGGTCCTCTCCTTTGTCATCTTTTTTTAATAATTACTCTATACAACCTCACATATCAGGTTAAGGGCATCATTAGTTGGTGTTATGATGGTCTGTCTACAGAACAAACCGAAGCTAAACACGAGCACACTTCTTCCCCTGGCATGTCAGACCAGGAGAAAGAGATGGCAGCGAGCGCACTGGAAGCCTTCACGGTAAACAACACGAACACACCAAACATAACACCCCAAACAACACACACACACTAGATGCCTGCAATTCTTACTATTCAGGGATAGAGGTATGTTGGGTTGCATAAACACATGCCTTTCACCGATGGTTTTTGTAGGCTGGAAACTACGACGTGTCTTTGAAGCACCTTCAGAACCTGCAGGAATTGAATAAGGAGGACTACAAGATCGCCTTGAACAGAGCGATAGCAGAGTTCTACAAGAGCGGCCAGACCACCACAAGCACCTTGAATCAGACCCTCCTTGCAATGAAAAACCAGGTGCGTCGCCCTATGTTAAAGCAGATAGACAACTAATTTTAACAGTTCTAACAGGTTCTTCAAGTGGACAAAAGTGAAATAACTGGTAAACTGAAAGCGTCGTTGTTGGATACGCTGTAACCAATGCTTGTTGGGCCGTTATTTGCGTAGGTACACACCTCCGTGGAGGACATTGACGGTTTGGATGATGTGGAGAACAGCCTGCTGTACTACAACCAAGCCATCATTCACTATCACATGAGACAGTACTCTGAAGCCATCCTCATTGGAGAGAAGCTCTATCAGTTCCTTGAACCTTTTGGTAGGTGTTGTTATCTTTTGCATATGTGTGTGTTTGGTATGTTAATGCAGTTGCTGTGTACTCGACTACAGTAGTGCAGTTTAGGCCTCAGTTTCTGAATGTCCATCAATAAACGAAGTAGTCGCAGGAAGTTGCGTGCGCCCGAACGTCCGCCTCCCCTACCCTTGGAGCTAGCGGTGCTAGCCCGTCCTGAGCAGCCCTGCGCTCGGCGCCGCAGTTCGGCATGGCTTGATGGTTTCCTTTGTCCTAGAAGAGAAGTTTGCGCTGGCGGTGTGCTTCTTGCTGGTGGACCTGTACCTCCTCACCTTCCAGTCGGAGAAGGCTCTGCACCTGCTGGCCGTCCTGGAGAAGCTGACCGTGCAGGGGAACAACAAGAACGGGAAAGGAGAGGTAGGAGGCTGGGGAGGCGTAGCTCATCATCCCCTTCCCCCCACCTGCGCTTTCCATCAGCAACATGAATGAAACATGAAAACAAGCACAGTGCTAATGACCTGTTCTTCGATTTCTGTTCTGTGTCTTTCCAGCTAGTTTCTCATGGAGCGCATCTCTCTTGTTGTTTAGCTCTTGGGCCAGGCTGTGTTGGGTCATTTCTCACCCCAAGGTTGTGTGTGCAGGCAGGGTGCGGAGGCAGGTGCAGGTTCTACATCCACAGGGATGCTCCAGCTGAGGCTGCAGACCTTATTCAGGATAAGATGAGAGAGATGGCAGGACAGGTTACCCAGTCACACAACCACCACCACCATTATCCAAGGGCAGTTCTGCAGGGCCAGGCCAGGCAGAGCTAGGCTGAACCAGGCCATGCTGAGCAAGGCTAGACCAGGCTAGACCAGGCCAGATAGCATATCACATTTTTTTTCTTCCCTTTTCTAAGTGCTTTGTCAACAACTTTTATTTCACTTGGGAATCAACTTTTATTGGGACATGGCAACTACCTAGATCAGTTATCATGATGATTTCAGAAATGTTGTTTTCTGTTGGTGCATAATGAGCTTCCATTGTGATTTTGTATTGATATCTCACCTTCAATTCCAGAGTACCAACAACACAAACAAAGATGGCGTCAACCAGAAGGCAGAGTTTGTCGCCATGATCGAAGCTGCTAAATCCAAGATGCACCAGGTCAGTTCACGTCAAGAGTCTGCTCCGATACTGATTTGTGGTCAGTATCAGTTAACCGTAAGATATTTCCCGCCAAATTGTCTGTCTTGCGTGACATTTGGCTCCTTCGCTTCCGTCCGCAGTACAAGGTACGAGCCTACATCCAGATGAAGTCCTCCAAGGCCTGTAAAAGGGAGATCAAGTCTGTGATGAACACAGCAGGGAACGTGAGTAGCGATTCATGAATCCGTCGGCGTCGACCGCATCCTCTCTGGCACGCCTCCCCTCAGATCCGAGTGTGATGGACGTGTTCGTAGAGTGGAGCAGGAAGGGTGTGTCTCAATCTGAGCCGTCTTCCCTCCCTCTCCCTCCCTAGTCTGCTCCCTCACTCTTCCTCAAGAGCAACTTCGAGTACCTGAGAGGAAACTACCGGAAAGCTGTGAAGCTGCTGAACAGCTCCAACATAGCGGAGCACCCAGGGGCCATCAAGACGGGTGACTACGTGGCACACACACACTTGCAGCATGCACACACACACTCTTAGACCGCGTCTCACACGCGTGTTCTTCCTCTCTCTCGGGGGGGGGGTAGGTGAGTGCGTGCGCTGCATGTTCTGGAACAATCTCGGCTGCATCCATTTTGCCATGGGCAAACACAACCTGGGCATCTTCTACTTCAAGAAGGCTCTCCAGGAAAACGACCACACCTGCGCTCAGCTAGGAGACGGGAGCAACGGCCAATGTGAGTCCACTGTGTGTGTGTGTGTGTGTGTGCGTGTGTGTGTTTTAACTAAACTCAGCTTTTTGCGATCGTTTGGCGGGCTTTCCTCCGCGTCACCTGCTGATTGGCTGATGGCGTGCCACCTCGTGTGTCTGTTCCAGCTAAGAAGTTTGCGGGCATCCCCATGTGCGCGCTGCTGGCTAACAAGCGCTACGAGCTGCTGTACAACTGCGGCATCCAGCTGCTGCACATCGGCCGGCCCCTGGCTGCCTTCGAGTGTCTAGTGGAGGCCGTCCAGGTGTATCACTCCAATCCCCGCCTGTGGCTACGGCTAGCCGAGTGCTGCATCGCTGCCAACAAGGGGGTGAGACTGAGATCTGGTGTCCCCCCCCCCCCCCCACACACACACACTCAAACCCCCCCACACACACACTTGCTCTCTTCTGCTTAAAGTCGCTCTCAACTGATTTCTTATTTTCCGTCTTTGTAGAGTTCGGAGCAGGAGAGTAAGGGGCTGCCCAGTAAAAAGGGCATCGTCCAGTCCATCGTGGGCCAGGGCTACCATCGTAAAATCGTCCTGGCCTCCCAGTCCACCCAGAACACTATCTACAGGTCAGTACCCACCCCCTCACACTCCCTTTCCCTCGGACAGCGGCACAGTACCAGGACCGACCAGCAGGGGGGGACGGGGGATGCTGCTGGATGACTTTGAATGACCGTACGGAGGTGCATTCTGGGAGGCGGGAGCGGAGGGTATCAGTGACACGCACTGTGTGTTACCAAGTCCACAGATGAATAGGCTTTGTCTTGCTGTGTGCATGCCAGGCTGGCATTACATTGACATCGCTGAATGTGTTCTTCCCTTGGCACTTATTGGTTCTCACAATGTATGTTTCATAGTCTATAAACCTGCTATGTTTTGGGGTCTATCACGTTGCTATGCTCAGTGACCGATGCTCTCGTTTTGGATAAAGGCGTCTGCTAAATGAATACATGTAAATGTAATGTGTGTGTGTGTGTGTGTGTGTTCAGCGAGGGCCAGTCGGCGGCCATCCCGGTGGCCAGCATGGAGTTTGCAGCCATCTGTCTGAGGAACGGCCTGCTGCTCCTCCCAGAGCACCCTCAGCAGGACGGCAAGCCAGACACCAGCTCCAAGAGCTCCAGCCAATCAGGGAGCACGGAGAGCGGCAGCGAGAACAGCGACGCCTGCAGGTCCAAGAGAGAGAGAGAGAGACAGAGAAAGAGAAAGAGTCTCACACACAAACATGACATGCGTACATGCATATGTACTGATTGTGTGTGTGTTTGTGTGTGTTCAGTGGGAAGGGGCAAGAAGGTGACAAGTTCCTGTCGGCGGCCCCGTCCTCTCCTCTGAGGAAACAGGAAGTAGAGAACCTCAGGTACAAAGAAATACGGGCCGTCTTGTTATCTTTTCTTTTGACTTTGCTGCCTGCATCACGCTAACTGTGTGTGTGTGTGTGTGTGTGCGTGTGCGTGTGCGTGTGCGTGTGCAGGTGCTCCATCTTGGCCTGTAGTGCCTATGTCACGCTGGCGCTGGGAGACAACCTCATGGCCCTCAACCATGCTGAGAAGCTGCTCCACCAGACCAAGCTGTCAGGATCCCTCAAGTAGGAAGCTCTGTCTCTTTCTCTGGATCTCGCTCTGTCTGTCTCGCGTCTTTCCCCCCTGGTGTTGCGTGCATTCGTTCAGATTCGAAGGGGGGGTTACTGAGGGTCTCTTTCCGCCTCCTCCTCCAGGTTCCTGGGTCATCTGTACGCTGCCGAGGCGCTGATCTCCATGGACAGGATCTCAGACGCCATCACCCACCTCAACCCCGACAACGTCACGGACGTTTCCCTGGGCGTGACGCCCAGCGAACAGGACCTAGGTTAGCCCCCCCCCCCCTCCCCTGAACCCTGACCTTTCTCTCACCCTGTCTGACTCTCCTGTTCACCAGGGCTCCCCTACACTCCTGGAATACATGGAAAAACAGCTTGCTCATCTTCCTGTCATGGAAGTTACTAGAAATCGGAAAAACCCCTGGAATAGTTGTTCTGAAAAGTTAAGACATGACTATCTGTCAGAGCTGACCAAAACAGATAATATTGTAATCTGACCGTTAACGGATATTAACGTTAAAATGGTAGATCATGCACTAGAGTTTCTGAATAGGTTCTAGAAAAGAGTGGGAACCCTGGTCTCTCTGTCTCGCTTTGATTATCTGTGTTATTGTCTGCAGGTTCAGACAAAGGGGATCTTGATCCTGTCGAGTCCTGTGAGTACACACAGACACACAGACATACACACACAGACACACACAGACACACACAGTCCCAAGACACTGCCTTTTAACCTTACCACGTGCAATACACACTATCCTTGTTCATCAGTTCTTTATAGAAATCATGTGTGTGTCAGAGCTGACAGTCTAATGAAGCCCCCCCCCCCTGCAGCAGGGAAGCAGACCCCACAGTGTTACCCCAGCACAGTGAACTCTGCCCGGGCCGTGATGCTCTTTAACCTGGGCAGCGCCTACTGTCTGAGGAGCGAGTACGAGAAGGCCCGCAAGTGCCTGCATCAGGTACGCAGGACATGCTGGATGGAACGTATGATGGAGCCAGCTTGAGAGGCGGCCATGTTTGTAGTCCTTTCTTTGATGCCGTGTTCCCTTCATTCCCCAGGCGGCCTCCATGGTCAACACTAAGGAGATTCCTCCTGAAGCCATACTACTGGGGGTCTACCTGGAGCTACAGAACGGTGTGTGGAAGCACACGCAGAACCGCACATACGTCTTCTAGGAAGACGAGGAACAGCGGCCGGTGTCTCACACACACACACACACACACACACACACGATTGAAAGATGGGCCGGTCTTGATGTTGCCGTGGTAACGTCCCTCTCTTCCTCTCCACAGGAAACACACAGCTGGCACTACAGATCATCAAACGCAACCAGCTCTTACCCCCGTCACTAGCCACGCCCTCCCCCGACACGCGGAAGAAGCCGGCCCCGCCCTACCAGCCCTCCACGCCCCTCCAGCCCATCCAGATGCCTTCCTCCTTCACACAAGTCCAGCGCAAATGAGAGCCCTGCTCCCCCCCCCCCTCCCCAACCCCACCCCTCATGCATGTTGTCACTCCCACAGCCCCGCCCCCCTCTGTGGACCCTTCATATTACATCCCCTTCATCATTTCTCCGAGCTGCTTCCTCCCAGCATGTCGAGAGCCCGGGGCCTCTGAACTGATCCTGAGAACCACAGACATGGAGTGGGAGGAGTTCCCTGTGCCGTCTGTCTGTCTCTGTCTGTCTGTCTTTGTGCGTCTGACTGTCTCTGTCTGTCTGTCTGTCTGAGGAGCAGATTAATGCCCCCCCCCCCTTCATTCTGTCCCGAGAGAATTCTGACATCTGCAATTATCTAAAAACTGACTCTGCTTTGAGGCAGAATATGAAAAAATAAAATTTATTTACACGTGACGTCTGTAGTACATGTGCAGGCTACAACACACTCCGAAATGTTTTCCCAGCACAGCTGACAGCTGAAAACCTTGACACAATCACAGTTTAAGGCTTAAAATAGTATCCATTCTTCCATTTCAGATTTCATCCAGTTTATTAGCAGCTTTTACTGAAAATGGTTGACAGTGGCAAATGAAATGATTCAAACATTTGAAATGTGCATTTGTTCTCGTTTGCTCTGGTAACAATCTGAAAGTGTTCCAATTGGCCACTGATACAAATACTGTCAAGTAAAACAGTGTTCACGAACAGTTAATTTACCTTCAAATACCTTTTCCCCGTTACATCTTATAGTCCAAACAAGGAGTCACAATATTACATTATTGCCTGCCAAACAAGTTCCCTTTCCTAAAATACAATGTATCCATTAAATGAACGATACCCCAATACTGTCATGATCAAGTGCTATAAACAGTGGGCAGCATTGGAGAGAACATGTGGCTCCTTACAGCACAGGAAGGGCTCATAAGCAGGATATCCCTGACCTCTTCTGTGTGTGTGCGGGCCTACAGGACGTTTCCTGAGGTATGTCACACGCCTGTGAAAACCCTGTTTACGGCCGTAGTGTTTCCATAGTTACAGCTCAACACATGACATGTTGTGACTTCTATGAGCAAGTTGAAAGCCAGCTCTGTAGAGAGCAGTACAACACAGCGGTGCATTTCAAAACCAACAGTATTGGATCTAATGAAATGAACCGGGTTATCTCTCAGTTTCATGTGTGGCAGTAGGACATATGTAATGAAGCACCAGATTCTGCTATCTCAAATTCCATCTGCAGGGATTCAAGTAAGGTGCCACACTTAGTCCATCAAAGACTCTTAAATACATTATTCCACAAAACCCATTTCAATCTTGATTATCTTCACTTACACATACATGTACCTTTACCTGCAAAGGTGACTTTGCTCTATATGAACCGTTATAGTTAGAAATAATCTTCTGTATATTAGTGCACACAATAAAAATAAAACTATGATTAGGGATCGTAATAATTCTTCAAAAAGGCAGATTGTTCAGAATCATGGATGAGCTCTAGAATGTCTATGGGTTAGCTTTGGCTAGGACCTCAGGCAGTATTAGGTCACCTCTCTCAGTCCATCCCACCTGCCTGTCTCTCATGCCCGTCCCAGTACCAGGGGGAAAGTTTCTGCTCATCTCCATGGTTACGACCTGTGTTGAGTCCTGGAGGTGATCCGGGTCAACCCAACAGGGATGGGCCCTCAGAACCATCAGGGTTCAGACCTACTGTCATGTCTGCGGTGGCTAGTGATGAGCCTGTGTGTGTGTGTGTGTGGGTGTTTAAGATTTGTGTGTGCGGTTCAGCTCTTCCAGTCCCAGGGGATGCAGAGGTCTCCGTCCTGCATGACAGAATAGAAGTGGGAGATGGAGAGGTGGAGGTTCTGGAGCAGGGGGGAGTGGAGCTCCAGCAGCCGGTGGCAGCAGGGGATCATCTGGCTGGAGGTGACCCCCGGCTCCTTAGACAGGCTGAGGAGGGACAGGGTCTGCAGGCAGCTCCGCACCGCCTCGTCCTCCTCCGCCTGCATCCTGGGGGGGACACAGAGGGACGGGGGGACAGGGGGCGGGGGGGGTAAGGGCGTGGTACACACACACACACACTCACTCACAGGGTAAACCGATTCAGGGTTCGGATCCATTACTGGACCTGCTGGTGGACTGGACTCGCTGGTGACTCACTGGTTTCTGAGTTTGATTCTCCGCCGGGCCTCGCTGGCCTGATTCTGGAGAAAATTCTGCAGCAGGACTGGATCGCACGCCGTCGGGATGAGGAAGTGGCCCAGCTCATGAAGACTAGGGCTGGAACGAGCACTACACACACACACAAACAACACCCACACACACACCCACACGCACACACAAACATCAACAGAAGTCCAGGTTTCCTAAATAGCAGCAGATATTGTACACAGATCAAGTTTCTGATCTGAAAAGCCTTTCATGAACCCAAACACAGCGGACTGGTCCTTGTTTGTGAGGGTTTGGTGAGAGTTGGTTGGTGGGTGCGGTACCTCTCCAGGGTCATGGACAGCCCCTGCAGGCTGCGTGGGTGCAGGGCCAGCCTCCGAGGCAGCAGCCTCTTGTGGAAGGCGTTGAGGGTGCTGTAGTGCTCCTCGATGGCCAGCAGGGGGCCCAGGCGCTCCACGTGGACCACCTGGATGCCTCCCAGCAGCAGGCTGATCCGCTCCTTCAGCCAATCAGCTTGCTGCTTCAGGGAACGGTAGCTAGGGAGACGCTCAAACAGCTGCACGAGGGGCACACGCATCCATGTACACACACGTCACGCAAACACATAAACAATATGCATGTGCACACACAGGTAAACAACAGCAAATGCTCTTGTATTTAGACCGTACACACACACACACAGGGCATGTGATCCCGCACCTTGGCCCACTGATGATGGACATCCATGGTTCCTAGCATCACATGACCCAAAGCATTCATTCCTGATTGGTCGGTAAATATGATGGTGTGTCCTACAGGGGAAGGAGAAGAGCGCGAGAGTTCCTGTTACACAGAGTCGAGATGGCGTGTGTGTGTGTGTGTGTGTGTGTGTGTGAGAGAGAGAGAGAGAGAGAGAGAGAGAGAGAGAGTGTGTGAGTACCTCGCAGGTTGAGCATAGCCTCTGGGTTCTGCTGGGACAGACGGCTCAGACTCTGCAGTTGGCAGCATCGGTGTGACAGGCCCCAGGTACGCTGCCACCTGCGGGGGGGGGGGGGGGGGGGGGGGGGGTTATTACATCCGGGTTAAGGTCAAGTCCATGTTTCACAGGAACTCAAGTTCACTAGATATATATTAAACTAATCTAGACTGTATCAGAATGAAATATCTTTCAAGTCGAATTCAACACAATCATGTTGAATAGTAAACTCGCCAGTCAAAGTCTCTCATCAAGTGAGGCTAAAGTAACAGTTTCAACATCTGTCAATGGTTACAGAAAAAAAAACACATTCAACAACCCAGCTGAAGGGCCAGGTGGGTGGGGGCAAACTTGAGACCCTCTCATTGGTTCAATCGTGCCAGGCAAAAGCAATCAAGCACAGAGTGTCCAAACAGCGTTTGACTTGAAACCTGCCTGATGTCGTCTATGGCAAACTGCCGACAGAGCTCCCTCTTCAGCCGCTCCAGCTCGTCCCTGCGGGGAAGGCTGTCCCTCTGCTTCCTGCTGGCCTCCGTCTCGTTGTTCCTCAGCCACATGCTGGAGGGCAGGACAGAGAGGCCAAAGATACACTACAACTCAAAGCAGGGTTACCTGGTAAAACAAGCCCTGGTCCAGATGACTGGAGATGCAACTAGAGGGCAGTCATGGTAACAGAAGATGCTGTGTCTACTAGAGGGTTGTCACGGTAACGGGATATGCTATAGCTACCTGAGGGTGTTCATGGTAACGGGAGATGCTGTCTTTTACCTGCGGGTAGTCATGATAACAGGATATGATGTGTTTTACCTGCGGGTGGTCATGGTAACAGGAGATGCTGTGTTTTACCTGAGGGGTAGTCATGGTAACGGGTGATGTTGCGTCTACCTGAGGGGTGGTCATGGTAACCGGAGATGCTGTATACCTGAGGGTGGGCTCCACTGTCCTGGCCTGCTCCAGCTCCTGCTCTGGGTCTCTGAAGCCGGTAAAGGAGTAGTAGGTCTTGTCCCACTTGATGGGTCTTCAAAAGTGGAGCAACACAGGGGGAATTCAGTTTGGGCAGAGATCATGGATCCCTTTAGGTGGGTATGGATGGACAGATCTGATACCTGTAGAAGGGAATTCCAGCTAACTTCTTTGCCGTCTTCCTGGATGACTCGATGTTGGCCTGCAGGGCCTTCATGTGTTCTACAGACAGACTGCAGGACTGGAGAACATCGATCACTGTGCTCAGTACATCTCTGGTCTGCAGGGTGAAGCTCACCGAACGGAACCCTGGGAAACCGAGGCAGAACATCCACAGAATAGCGGTTAGCAGCTACGCTAAAAGCTAAGAAGTGACTTGTGAAGCGCTTCAGGAGGAGGAGGGCGCCGACCGGTGGCGAGGATGTCATTCTGAACATCGTTGTTCTCCTTGGTCTCCCTCACGTAGAACATCAGCTTGGTGGGTTGAACGGAGCTCCCTCCTGGTTTCTGGAGACTCTCCAGGTAGCCGTTGAGCCTCTTCAGGGAATTCTCGTTCACTTCCTGCACAGAAGAAAACAACGACTAGCACCATTTATTTTTTTAGTGCAATAACTGCCTACATGTCAACTTAACTTACTTATTTTTTTGCAATGCTGTAATTCTCCTCAAGTGCAATAGCTGTCTATATGTCTATATGTCTACTTAACTTTTTTCATACTGGACTACTTACTACTACTGGACTTCTTATTTTTATACTGGACTTTATCGTGCCGCCTATTGCTTTTGTTATTGTAATTTTGACTTCAATGTCTTCTGTAGGAAGTAACCAGAGCTCGAATCCAGAACGCAAACTACTACTTAATCACAGTGCGGGCGAGGGGACCACCACACGAGCGCGACCCCTCCAGAAGGCCCTCACCCTTTCCTTGGGGTGCTGACCGAAGAAGTCCGGATGGACCGCGAAGTAGAACGGCCGGAGGGCGTTGATGGCGTCCGCCCCCGAGAGCGCCCTGTGCTGGAGGAGCTGTGCGCTGACGCGCTTGTTCCCCGCTCTGAAGGAACACAAGGCTGACATAGAGCAGACTGGAGGGGGACCAAGATCATCATCAACATCACTACCACCTTGAGAAGATACACCCTGTGTGTACGGGTCAGGATGAGTAAGGAAGAGACGTAGATGAACAGAGTAGAAGATGATTATGAGGATGGAGCCTCCCTTCTCCCACACTGGTTGTTCACCTGATATGAATCTAAATATATCAAGTTTCACACAATGTATTTTCATCATCTGACTACCTGCAATATTTGGGGTCTATCACGTTGTTATGATCAGTGGCCGATGCTCTTTTGTAAAGCTCTCTCTTGGAAGTGGATAAAAGCGTCTGCTAAATGAATACATGTAAATGTAAAATGTAAGTCCCTTTGGATAAAAGCGTCTGCTAAATGAATACACGTACATGAAGTCTACTTGGTATAAAAGGGCTAGGGTGCTCAACTGATGTTCAAGTTCAGTGTTAAACCTGCTCAGTCTCTCCGTGTGGGTCATAGAGGTGGTGGGATCGCTCCAACTGGGATCTGATATTGTCTCGCCTACAGTCCTATGAAACAGACCACTCACACCTTTGCCTACCTCATGGCACTGTGCAGGAGTGAGGCCACAGACATGACTGAGGTGACCGGTCTGTCAGCTGAAGACCATCAGACCGATGAGCTCATTGGTGAAACGGTTTCACTGAAAAAGGGAGCAGAACATGATTCACTTCCAAGCCAACTCCAATTGACTGTGCATGAAGTCACTATCAGCAGTACCTCCAATACAATCTGAGGATTATTGACTGATCTTGCTAAGAGCTAAATATGCATCTGAATAGAAAATCAAAGGAACCACAGACAGTTAGGATACAGTAGTAATGTGTCCTTGTTTATGTGGGACATAGTGACATAGAGAAGCAGGCTTTCATACCCAGATATCTAGTACTATTATCCTGGTTAGCTGGCTAGACAAGCTTGGTCACCATATGAACACCCATTCTCCAGCAAACATTCAGATCTACCATGAATGCACAGGATCCTTTCAACTTACATGTGTGTTCGCCTAGAGAACCACAACAACAACACAAGCTGACAGCGCTCAGTCAGACACAGGCTCGAGCCCAATCACTGAAGGAACCCAAAAATAAACAAGGGTACCAAAATAAACAACCAAAATAAACAACATTGCTGCGCAAAGTTCTCAACATTTAGCAATTAGATCATGACGAATTCAAATAGTGAAGGGTGTCCATCAAGAGGTTAGAAATATGTCCACACTGTCCAGTTTATTGGAGAAAGATCTTCTGCTGTTGGGATTCCATTCATGGGTTGTTATTTGATCAGACAGAAGCAATCGCAAACCATTTTCGAAGATTATTTCGCCCTCTGCTGGTGATGTTTGAACATAACAGAGACCTTTGAATTACAGCTTCAAATTCTAATTCAGGGGTGTCAAACTCGTGCCATCGCGGGCCAAGAGGGTGCAGGTTTTCGCGTCAACCAAGCCCCTACACCAGCTGATATCAATAACGAGTTTGATTTCACTAAGTGGAGAAACGCGTTGGTGAAATCAGCTGGTGTAGGGGCTTGGTTGACGCGAAAACCTGCACCCTCTTGGCCCGCGATGGCATGAGTTTGACACCCCTGTTCTAATTTATACATGCCCTCAATAATAATCTCACTGTTGAGCCATTGTATTGGAACTGGTGGGATGTCATGGCCAGCCAGTTTGTAGGATCCATTTCAATGACGTTGCATGTAAATCTAAACAGAGCAATTATTTCCTTGTGCTGAACTTCAAACTTTGAGCCCCTTGCATTGCAACATTAAGGAAAGAAGAAGAAAAAAAACACACGACAGCTACAGCAAGACAAACACAAGCAGACACTCCCTCGGTTTGCCTGAGGGAAGCCTGTCTGTCTATTGGCTGTATGAAAGAGTTTAGTAACTTTTATTTTGTCAAGCTTCTTGTAAAACAGGATCCCTCCTTGCCTCATTTCCATCTCTTCTCTGTCCAAATCTTCATCAACCAACGTCATGTTGAAGCCTCTGTTCCAGTACATTGATCAGCACCAAAACCGTTTTGTCCAGGTGAGTGATGAGCATACATTTTCTGTCATCATAAATAAATAAAACAAGTCATCTTGTTGTTCTGCTGACGTAGTGCTTGTAAGTGTAACACATTATGGAGTTGCTATTCTGAATGCACAGTAATGGTAATACAGCAGTGATATTGTGATGCTGTCCCTTTCAGAGGCTGGGGGACTGGGTGGCTGTCCAGAGTGACTCGGGTGACCCAGCCATGTGGGGACAGATTGAGCGGCTGCTGAACATGACAGCAGAGGGCATCCGAGAGATGGGGGGCAGTGTGGAGCTGGCAGAGATGGGAACGCATCAGGTAAATCCTGGCAGGAACAGCTCCTCCACCTAGTCTTAACTTCATTACTATCTGGGAGTCAGGTGGCTGAGCGGTTAAGGTGTTGGGCTAGTGATCGGAAGGTTGTGAGTTCAATTGCCGGCTGTGGCTACATGACATTGTCGCCTTGGGCGAGGCACTTCACCCTACTTGCCTCAGGGGGGAATGTCCCTGTACTTGCTGCAACTCGCACTGGATAAGAATGTCTGCTAAATGACATGAATCTGTAAGAAAGCAGCAGCCTCTGAAGTCCAAGATGGGTTCTGTATTCTGTTTACATTTATTCATTTAGCAGACGCTTTTTATCCAAAGCGACTTACAGTAAGTACAGGGACATTTTCCCTGAGGCAAGTAGGGTGAAGTGCCTTGCCCAAGGACACAACATCACATAGCCACAGCCGGGGACGATCTCACAACCTTCCGATCATGAGGCCAACGCCTTAACCATTAAGCCATCTGACCCCCTTGAGCCATCTGACCCCCCTGTTAAAGTGACTTCTGATCCACTTCTGTTGATACGGAGTAAAGCTGTGTCTTGTAAAGGGACCATCAACCCTGTCTGTCCTGTGTAGCTTCCCAGTGGCCAGACAGTTCCCCTGCCACCTGTTGTGCTGGCTGAGTTTGAGAGGGACCCAGAAAAGGCCACACTCTGCATCTACGGCCACGTGGACGTGCAGCCAGCCAGGAGAGAAGACGGCTGGAACACTGACCCGTTCACCATGACTGAGATCAGCGGTAGGAACAGCGAACTTTTGTGATTATTTGGGGCGTGTTTGATTTCTACTTCAGAGTTTACAAATGAAGAGACTTGCCCATTGGAACAACTTTACTTGGTGACATAAATTGAGTGCGCCCAGCCGAAATGTTTACCACGATGGACGCCATGTAGCTTACTCTAAACTAGCTGATGGATTTTGACACAGGACAGTGGGGTAACAGGGTGTCTTTGTCTCTTTTTTGTTTTATAGTTGTTCTTTAATGTCCTATACTAATTTCCAGAAGATACATTTCTAATTTATGTCAATGTAATGGACAATAAAGTTTTCTCATCTGTCTCCCAGGCAACTTGTATGGCAGAGGGACCACTGACAATAAGGGCCCAGTCCTAGCCTGGCTTCATGCTATAGAAACCTACAAAGCCATAATTCAGGTGATGGTTCCCCATCCTCACACATATACACTTCCAAAGTATGGATACATTTCCACATTCATTCGAATAGGAGGGTGTGTCCAAACTTTTGATTGGCAGTGTACCTCCAGTAGGTTTATATTGAGTGAAATTAATTTAAATTGAAACTTTAATTAACCTACCGGTAAATTTAATTCTTCACACTCGTCGCCAAGTTATCATGATCGGTTGTGAAGTCGAACCGTCAACATCATGACTGATTGACCTTTGGTACCGGTGTATCTCAGGAGGTTCCTGTGAACGTCAAGCTCATCATCGAGGGCATGGAGGAGGTGGGCTCCCCCGGGCTCCTGGAGCTCATCAGGAGGAAGAACAGCAGCTTCTTCTCAGACGTGGACTTTGTGGTCATATCCGACAACGTGTGGGCCTCCAACACTCCGGCCCTGACCTACGGATCCAGGGGAAGCAGTTACTTCTTTGTGGAGGTCGCAAACGGTTACATGATCAATCTGTCAGCCAATCAATCAATCAATATATCAATATATTTTGTCCATGATTATTTGACATTGAGAGTTCTACGAAGGATCTTGTTATCCCAGTCACTGATGCTGCGTTTACTGGGATGTTCCAGGTAGACGGCCCCAAGCAGGATCTTCATTCTGGGGTGTTTGGAGGTTCTATCCATGAGCCCATGTCCGATCTGATCTGCCTCCTGGGTGAGACCGTTACCCATCTTACCCCGCAGGTACCGGTACGTTCTGTTTGCGTGTCTGTACCCAGAGATCACGTGTCTCTTTTCCTTCAACAGGAAGTTTGATGGACCACACAGGAAAGATCCTGGTTCCAGGGGTCACAGATGATGTAGCGCCCCACACTGATGTGGAGAGAAAGCTTTATGAAAACGTCAGCTTCAGCTTGGAGGAGCTGAAAAACACAGCTGGAGTCAAACACTTCCTGCAAGACACAAAGGTAAGAATTAGATCAGACACACGTTGTTGATACCAGAAATTCTATTTAATTCTCTTCTACAAAAAAACATACTTGTATTAATTGAGGTTGTATTAGATTATTAGTCAATCGACAATACAATCTACCAGCTCTGCATAGTTGCTACAGTATGTGTCGAATACTTATTACATCAATGAATGTACAGTATATTTCTGTTATTATGTTCTGCAGGAGGAGGTACTAATGGCCCGATGGCGTTACCCATCTCTGTCCATCCACGGGATCCAAGGAGCCTTCTCTGAGCCCGGTCTGAAGACCGTCATTCCCAGACAGGTCACCGGCAAGTTCTCCATCCGCCACGTGCCCAACATGGTGCCCTCGGACGTGGAGAGGAAGGTGTGGAGGAGATGGAGACCCCCGAATCAAGGTCCTCAGGGTGGAACACCTTGGTACCGCACGCTGTCTTTGACACGCACCTCTTCTCTCTCTAACAGGTGAAGGAGCACCTGGAGCAGGTGTTTGCCAGTCTGAAGAGTCCCAGTACTCTGAGGGTCATCGCTACAGTAGGGGCCAAACCGTGGGTGGCTGACCTCAAGGATCCTCAGTACGTGGCTGGACAGAGGGCCGTCAGAGAGGGTCAGTTACTGGGGAACTGTGTGAATATCTGTGTGTGTGTGTGTGTGCGTGTGGAGATTTGATTGTTGTGTATGTGTGTATAGGTCACCTGGGGCACCTGGGGCTGAGGAAGGCCTACTCTATGTTAGGTCATATAAGATTGGCCAATTATCAGACAGATGTTACATCTTAATTCGTTAGTATATATTTCTCATAAGATGGTATACACAGGAAACATCAGTGTACTGTAAACTTTCCAGTAGATGGCCTTTTGGCTGATGTAGATGTTGTGTTACTTAGGCTAGCACCCAGAATGTAAATTCACAAATCCGTCAATGTGGCTGGATGTTATCATTTGGTTGTGTGTGTGTGTGTGTGTCAGTGTTTGGAGTGGAACCAGAGCTGGTGAGGGAAGGATCCACCATCCCCATAGCACAGCACTTCCAGGAGGAGACAGAGAAGAGCGTGATGATGCTGCCCATCGGCGCCCATGACGACGGAGAACACTCTCAGAATGAGAAGATCAGCCGGTGAAGACACACACATACACACACACTTCATCCAAACAGACAAGCATGTGCACAAACACACACACATACCCCATAATTACATGTTTAATGACATCCCTCATACCTGTGTGGTTTATCCTGTGGATTCCCTAGCATGTTACCATAGGTTTCCTCAAAGCTTTTCATAAGATTATAATGTACTATGCAAATTATATACAAATAATGTATCTGTTTTTTTCCTTCTAGGTACAACTACATTGAAGGGACTAAGCTGTTTGTGGCCTACATGCATGAGCTCTCACAGCTTAATAATAATTAAATCTCAAATTCACCTGAATGTGGTCCATGAAGGCTAAAATGTAAAGTGGCACTTTTTACGACTGTATGAATTACACAGCTCAAGACATAACGTTTACGTAATTTAATAAAATAAAACAAAAAAAACAATCAATGATCTGGTAGTAATCCAGTGATGGATCCAGCCCTGTGGCTGAAGAAGTTTTTCCCATAGGTTGACTGGGTTGGATGTCTAAAATGTTCCTTGAATTTACATCTAAAACAAAGTTGCTGTCGTTGGTGTTTTGCGTGAATTCACTGATTGGATTTATGTGAAGTACTTGGTGAATAAGTGAGCGATGGTTAATCTTTACCTAACTTGATAGCCCCTAAGGAGATTGTCTCCAGCTAAGAGTTCCAACTTAAAAGACAGGTATGGGGGGGAAAATGAATAATGAGCCTAAAGACAAATGGGGAGACGAGAGCAGCATCCTCAGCCATCCATGTCATATAATTGTGACTGTGATGAATTAATCCGAATGACTGCTAAAGTAAACAGTGGACTCAAAAGCAGGATTGCCATTCATCAAACCCCCTGACCTGACAAGCTGCAGTATCAGTTTAAGCAGCAGTGTTAATCAATCTTTAGACTGCAACACGGTTCCCGCAGACGTCAAACAGACCTGGCAATTAATCAAAGACAAACCACTTGAGAGTAATGATACGTAATATTATTTGTGTTTAGGAATGAGGAGTATTATGGTATCCTTGCATATGCAGGCTAAGCAAAACTACTAGACATCCAGAAGGAAAACTGACTTGTAATTTAAGTTTTAATTTGGTACACAGCCAGTTAAAAAATAAAGGACTTGGCTGGGTAGGATACTATAACATTTTAGAAATATACTAAAGGCTTAGTTATTTTCGGAGTACATCAGTAACAGCTCTTTCTAACCTGCATCGGTCCTATAAAGACGATCACTTAGCCAATTCATAATCAATAGTATATTTGATCGCAAGCAGTGATCGTTCATACGGAGAAACAACACTGTGTCTCCCTCATTATAGTTACACTGGGTTCGACGTCAGGATTGTTCGATACTGACATGGTCAATGATTTTAGATTCCTAGATTTTCTTACAAAAACCAGTCCTGATCATCCAGGACTCTCAGCATCTGTCCTCTCTCCTGATAAGAGTCAGCTGGTCTCTCCTAGTACTCTCAGCCTCTGTCCTCTCTCATGGCAAGAGTCAGTTGGTATCTCCTTTTACTTTTAGCCTCTGTCCTCTCTCATGATAGGAGTCAGCTGGTCTCTCTTTTAACTTTTAGCCTCTGTCCTCTCTCATGATAGGAGTCAGCTGGTCTCTCCTAGTACTCTCAGCCTCTGTCCTCTCTCATGATCAGCTGATCTCTCCTCTGATCCAAAGCCCGCCTTATTTCGGTAGAGTGACGTGCAGTACACGCTACGGTACGCCATTTGTGACCAAGAGCAAAAAGCGCAGACATTGGAAATACTTCCATAATTTGGCAGGTAAGACCTCAACACATCGATACATGGAGTCGTTAAATAGTGTTCTGGATTTATCACGACACTGGGGATATTTGTAAGGTAGTTGCGCATGTTGTTTGCTGTCTATGTGGAAGAGTCTTAAGGTCGCTATGAGAGGCCTTTTTGGGCCTCTGTGCTGCCGTCGTTTTCGGAGCCTAAGAGCAAAGAAGTCCCGCCTCTGCTTTACTCTGATTGGTCGGTTGTAAAAATACTCTAAAATGATTGGTTGGACCCGAAGCGAAGTGAACCAGCAGTTCGTGTTTGAAAAGCTAGCCGCTAGTGAGCTAACCGAACCGGACGGAAATATCTCAGAAAGTTCTCCAGCTAACAAACTAACGAAACAAATAATTGTTTATCATAACGATATGAACACGTCAGCTAGGGTTTATGGCAAGCGAGTATGTCAATAAATACAATGTCACCATGTCTGATGAGTCTGTCTTGAGATATACAGAGTAGCTTTTTGCTGTCTTTCCGGATACTCACTAGCTTGAATGCTAACTAGCCTGCTCAGCCCGCTCATACCAGCCCAGTGCTGCTGCTGGATTATTTTACTGATTTGTGCCACTTTGTAATATTTCAATCTGCTCTCATTCTTATGAAACATACCACTGGATGAGATCGAAGACGATTAACCTTGACAATATAATCACATTAAGCTCTTATATTGCCTGTCTTCCACTCCCAGTTCCATGCACTCCTGTAATCCACCAGCTGGGGTCGCTCTCACACTGATAGGAATAAAATAAATACTTGACAGGCACTTTTATGTGTTGTCTTCCCCCCCCCTCGGTGCCTACCGTGTTGCACTAAAATGTATGTTTTACGAGGTATTTACTTGTTTTGTACATAAAACAATCAATATATTTCCATGTACGCCCTGGGTGATTGATAAGGCCTTGCCTGTGTATTAGTATTATTAAGAACACACTGTTGCAGATATGGAAGCTGGAAACATTTTATATTTAACTTCTAGTAATAGTTAATTCAGAACTATATCATTTATATGACCTACTCATACTTTTAAGCAACAATGATGTGCTTCAAAACATGTGGATTATTTGATCAATATCTTTTAATACCTGACAAAAATGTATGTTTTATTGATTGAATATATTAGAAGTTTATTGTCATTGGACAGCAGTACAACAAAATTAAAGTGCCAGATCAGACCAGTGTCAATGTACTACAACTAAACACACACAGACACACAATACAACAAATAAATACGGTAAATAAAAACAATGAAGGATTTAATCAAATAAAAACTGACGTTATATGTTACAATGGTAAATAGCACAGTAAAAGTTATTGCATGTTCAAAGCAGAATAGAAGACTTTGTGTCGTGTCTTCTTCAGAGTCAGATGTCCTCACAGCCCTTAAAGGATCAAAAGTGTCGGGTCAAAGTTCCTAATGTGGAGCAGTCAGCAAGTACATCTCGAGGACAGATGTGTTTAATTGGAAAGGTGACTGTAAATTATCCCTCACAGCCCTTAAAGGATCAAAAGTGTCGGGTCAAAGTTCCTAATGTGGAGCAGTCAGCAAGTACATCTCGAGGACAGATGTGTTTAATTGGAAAGGTGACTGTAAATTATCACCCACTACTTGTAAAACTTGACCAAACATAAAACGAATCGACCCAGGGTCTGACAAAGTTGCCATATAGCCATAAAATTTGCTAATACAATTTTTACAAGGGGTGAAATAGTTTTAAGTAAGGTCAAGCAGGTGCAAAGTTCAGTGTTACAGAGAATTAACTTTTGGCATCGTTATGGAGCTTCATTAGCCTGGAGATGGGCTTTGCAATCATCTCCATATTTTTTACCAAAGCCTCCGTCCAGAAATCTTTGGGAATTAAGTTTTGATAGCAAAAATGTGAGAACACCTTTACTTAATTGCAAAATCAGTCAAAGAACTGCGAGATGAATGAAAGTAATTGTCAAGAAATATGAGCTGAAAGCTGCAATAGACAGTTCTTTAATCATTCTCCATCTATTTCCATCACTGATTATGCCAAGATCTCAATTTCTTAATGACAAACAGTTTCACCTAAAAGGCACTAGATGGCAACAAATAGCTGTTCACGCACTGTATTCCAATATTCCATGGAGCTCTAGATATTACCCTGTTTTAACAGGTGGTCATTCTGATGGTTGGTGCATGGAAGTTAGTTGATATATTAAGTTAGTTTATAATATGGTGTGTTTAGTTTGGCAGGAAAAGGATCAGAGCATTTGACGCAGTTTGTCGCTTGTGCTGTCATCTGCAGATGTAAAACAACATGGACCGAAAGTTACGGTCGACCGCAGAGGTTGCCCCTGGCAACGAGGGTCCTGATGCAAAAACGAACGCGCAGGAAATCGACACCGCCGGTCCCTCGGCGCCTAAGAGGGCGAGGCCTGATGAGGTCACTGATGGCAGCCCCAGTGAAGTGGGTGCAGAGGAAGAGGAGTCAGACCGACCAGGAGGCGATGATGTCACCAAGGTGACGGACGACGGCTGCACCTGCCCCATCTGCGACTTTGTGGCCAAAACCCCGACGGCCCTGAAGATCCACTCCAAAAGGAAGCACTCTCGCAGGGGGGGCGGCCGCACCGGCGGCCAGACTCCCGCTAAGAAACCCCAACCAGCTCCTGACCCAGCCCCGGAGGACGGACGCCTCCTTGAGGCCCGGTCCAAAGAAGCTACTCAGGGGGAAGTTCCAGAATCAGGGTCAGACCTACGGAGTGGCGCCATGGAGGTGGAGCAGACAACAGACAAACCTGCTCCTTCAGAGGACCAAGACGTGGAGACTGGAGGTTCGGAGACGGAGGACAAGGCTGTAGCCAATGACAAGCCGGCCCCGCCCAGGAGGCTCAGCCAGCGGGCGCCCAAGCCCAAGCACCCGCACAGCTGCTCCTACTGCGGCCACGAGTTCAAGGACAGGCCCAGTCTGGAGGTTCACATCAAGAGACGGCACACCAAAGAGAAAGACTACTCCTGCCAGCTCTGCCAGTATTCCTGCGCAGCCAAGTGTGACTATGACAAGCACTGCCTCAGTAACAAGCACAGGAAGAGAGTGGAGGAGAGCTCCCCAGCCAAGGTTAGCAGCCCCCCAGCTGGGCTCCCGGGGGAGGAAGATGTCACTGAAGGTGAGCAGGTTGAGGTCCAGAGCAGCAGTACCAAGACTGCCTCCATCCTCACTCCCACACCCACCTCTGCTCAGGCCCAGACCCCGACCCAGGCCCTGGCCCCGGCCCTGGCCCAGACACAGGACCAGAACCAGGCGCAAACGCAGACCCAGACCCAGGCTCAAGTCCAGCCCCAGCCCCGGGGGTCCAAGCGCACCCTGGGCTCCAGGTTCCAGCTGCAATGCAGCAGCTGTGAGTTCCGGGTCAGCAACGTCACCCTCCTGGAGAGCCACACCCGGCTGAAGCACCCTGCGGAAGACCGCCTCCACTGCCGGCTCTGCCACTACTACTGCGCCACACCCGAGTGGATGAACACTCATCTGGCCTCTGAGGGCCACCAGCGGCAGGTCCGGGAGAGGGACTCCACCGCCGCCGCCGCCCTCCCCTATGCCTGCGTGGAGAGGGTGAGCCGCGACAAGGCAGGGGAGGGCGCGCTGACGGACGACGTGGCTTTAGCGGAGGCCGGAGAGGAGGCGGGTGAAGGAGGGGCGGCGGCGGTGCTGTCGGAGATGGACGCGGAGGCCGAGGAGGCGGTGGAGGCGGCCAAGGCCGTCCTGGAGGAGGTGGAGGAGAACATGGACGACAGCAAGCCTCCCAAGAGGAAGAGAGGCCGGCCCAAGCTGACCTCGTCGACCACCTGCAGCTACTGCGGCCTGGCCGTGTCCAACGCCACCAACCTGAGTGTGCACGTGCGGCGCAAGCACAGCCACCAGTACAGCTTCACCTGCCGACTCTGCAACTACAACTGCGTGACCAGAGGGGACATGGACCGCCACCGCGTCACCAAGAAGCACGCGAAGCGCGTGGCAGAGGCCGGAGGAGAGGACCAGACCTTGACCATCGTGTCGGGGAGCCAGAACGCAGGAGAGGGGAAAGGAGACAGAGAAGGACAGGGGAAAGGAGACAAGGAAGGGGACAAGGAAGGAGAGGGGAAAGGAGACACGGAAGGAGAGGGAGAGGCGGAAGGAGATAAAGACGGAGAGAGAGAAGGAGAGGACGGCTCTGCGCCGGGGAAGAAGAAGAGTAAATATGACTCGGTGAACTCCTGCGCTCACTGTGACTTTGTGGCTCACTCCATCCCGTCCCTCGACCTGCACGTGAAGAGGAAGCACACGCGTGAGTTTGAGTTTGTGTGTCTGGCGTGTAGTTACTACGCCGTCACACGCAGGGAGATGTCCAGGCACGCCTCCACCGACAAGCACAGGCAGAAGAGCCAGATGTACCTGGAGCAGGAGAAGAGCGCAGCGACCCAGGAGGAGTCCGACGAGCTGGAAGACGAGGTCGCCCCTGAACCTGACCCCGACCCTGACCCCCACCCTGACGAGGTCCCAGCTAACCCCACTCATGTTGAGGACTCTTCCGCCTCCTGCAACCAGCCCCAGCCCCAGCCTCAAGCCCCGAGCGATGAGATTACAGACAGAATGGCAGAAGTGGGAAGCGACGGGGTCAATGTCGTGGTGGTCTGCGTGGGATCTGAGGGCGGGACTACAGATGATGTCACAGAGCTCGGCCAGCAGGATGTGGAGCCTCCTGAGGGGAGCAGGGGAGAGTCTGTGGAGGAGGCAGCAGAGGCTCCGGTCAGTCAGACTTCCCCAGAGTCAGGCCCCCATCTGCCCCAGGAGCAGACCGGGCCAGAGGCTCCAATCGAGGCCCAGGCCCAGGTTGAGAGCGAGGCCCAGGCTGAGAGCGAGGCCCAGGCCCAGGCTGAGAGCGAGGCCCAGGCTGAGAGCAAGGCCCAGGCTGAGAGCGAGGCCCAGGCTGAGAGCGAGGCCCAGGCTAAGAGTGAGGTTGAGACCCAGGCTGAGAGCGAGGCCCAGGCTGAGAGCGAGGCCGAGACCCAGGCTGAGAGCGAGGCCCAGGTCCAGGCTGAGAGCGAGGTCGAGACCCAGGCTGAGAGTGAGGCCCAGGCTGAGAGTGAGGCCCAGGCTGAGAGCGAGGCGCAGGCCCAGGCTGAGAGCGAGGCGCAGGCCCAGGCTGAGAGCGAGGCCCAGGCTGAGAGAGAGTTTGAGACCCAGGCTGAGAGCGAGGCCCAGGCTGAGAGCGAGGCCCAGGCTGAGAGCGAGGCCCAGGCTGAGAGCGAGGTCGAGACCCAGGCTGAGAGTGAGGTCGAGACCCAGGCTGAGAGCGAGGCCCAGGCCGCCTGCTCTGACGTAGACATGGACGCCTCCGAAGAGAGAGACGACGTCTTGTCGACGGACAAACAGCTGGTCAGAGCCGTCCCCTTCGACGCCTGCATTGTCTCCATCAAGTCCCTGTCGGAGAGCGAACGTGTCCTGCACGAGCGGCTCGCCAGCGAGGGGGAGGCGTCCGGCGGCGGCCTGGCAGGGTCGGCCACGGGAGGCCCTCCGAGAGGCCGCAGATCCCGCCTCCTACCGGGTGGGGCCAACGGGGGTAAGAAGGGAGCCGTGACCCCTAACCCCCGCATCCGCTGCGAGGACTGCGGCTTCCTGGCAGACGGGCTGAGCGGCCTGAACGTCCACATCTCCATGAAGCACCCGTCCAGGGAGAAGCGCTTCCACTGCCTGCTGTGCGGGAAGTCCTTCTACACCGAGAGCAACCTGCACCAGCACCTGACCAGCGGGGCGCACCTCCGCAACGAGCAGGTATGTCCACACCACAAAACACCACACCACAAAACACCACACACCACAAAACACCATACACCACAAAACACCACACACCACAAAACACCACACCGTAAAACACCACAAAACACCACATAATGCCACACGGCCACAGAAAGACGGTGTGTTTTTCCGTGGCTCCCGAGATCGATTGCTACAGTATTTCACTACTTGATATTTCACCAGTGCCCTTGCCCCTCTCCCCCCCCCCCCCCCCCCCCGAGCAGAACAGCATCGAGGAGCTCCCCGAAGGGGGCGCGAGCTTCAAGTGCGTGAAGTGCACGGAGCCCTTCGAGACGGAGCAGGAGCTGTTCCGGCACATCAAGGAGAAGCACGAGGAGCTCCTGCGGGAGGTCAACAGGTACGTCCTGGAGGACACGGAGCAGATCAACCGCGAGCGCGAGGAGAACCAGGGCAGCGTCTGCAAGCACTGCGGCAAGGTGTGCAAGAGCAGCAACTCCATGGCCTTCCTCGCTCACGTCCGCACACACACCGGTACGTAAAACACACACACACACACACACACACTGGTGTATGAGATGGTCCTCTTCTGGTCTGAACCGAGGGCCGGGGTCTGCGTCTGGGCCCCGGGTCAGTGCAGAGAGCAGGGGAAGGGAGCTGATTGAGCTACAGAGCAGGTTTGCTAATGGATCCCAGATTGGGATTCCCAGCGCAGCGCCTGGTCAAAGATGTGGCTGTCTCATAATTGATGTGTCCATTACCAAGACTCACTTGTAATTATAGTCAATAAGTCTCTGTAAACGTGTTTAAGTTGGGGCTAAAAGCATTGGAAGCCCAACGAGAGGTGGGCTAATAATTTAAAATAATCAATGCAGACGTATTCAAAGCCCTTAATTTCCCTTGTGTGTGTGTCGGTGCGCGCGTGTTTGTATGTGCTGCGTGTGTGTGTGTATGTGTCAGCCTTCATGGCTAGCTGATTATCCTCAATCCATTAAGATTAATCTTGTCATTTGTAATGCTAAGCAGCGCTCGGCTCGCCAGGTCTGGGACAGGGGGGGAGTGTCCGGCAGGTTCAGGATGGAGGGCGCTCCATTACTCTTCCCTGACCATGTGTATTAATTGCTTTTAAAATCAACTTAATGCAGGAACGAGATGTGAGGGCACCATCAATAAATGCCCTTCTCCGCTTCCCCTGGTCCATCCCCCTTTCAGCCCAAACCCTAATGGGACTTTAATTGGAGTACATGGTGTGTGTGTGTGTGTGTGTGTGTGTGTGTGTGTGTGTGTGTGTGTGTGTGTGTGGGGGGGGGGGGGGGAGACAGCTGCTGTAGCTGTTTCCACAAGGAGACAGAAGGACAGATGGACCAGGAGCTGATGTTTAGCAGAGCTCTGTAGACGAGCCTCCATGCCCCCCACAGCAGGCCTCAAAGCCCGGCTGGCCCCCACTGGAAACCCCCGGAAGCTCTGCCTCCCCCCCCCCCTTGTGTCTCCACCGTCCGGCTACCTCCTGCCATTCCTCTGACCAGCATCCCGGCTCCTTACTTAGGAAGATGAGAGCCGTGGCAACCTGAGAGCGATGTTCTGGCGCGAGACAAGGACACGGTTGATCGATGCTCTCAGGCTCTCCAGGTGTTTTTCTGAGCGATGGGGATGGGGTAATGTGATCCGGGTAATGTGATCCGGGGTAATGTGATTGCTATGTTTCCTTCATTCAAGTCCGTTAACCGGAGGAATGTAGCGGCCATGGATTCCGTCCCCTGACAGCCCACGCTCGATATTATTAAAGCTAAGTTTGCTCATTACATTGAAAAATTCACCTTTGGTAGGTGGTCATCTATCCTGTGCATGTGTGTGTGCGTGTGTGTGTGTGTGTGTGGGTCCGGATGGTGGGGGGAAGAGCAGGTCCAAGCTTCTTTAATTAAGCCCAAGTTTTTATTTACTTGATTAATCAGTGAAATCAGAAGATGGTGGGTTGGAGGCTGCAAGCTGATTTGTCAATTTGTCCTCCCAGTAGAAAAAAAGGGAAAAAAATCCACACACACTTGCATTTTGCCAATGAAGATGGGACTAGATTTGCATTTTGAGCTAAATTGGTCACTTTTTCACTGCAGAGAGCTGTCTGACCTTCTCTGGGCAGGGCTGAGCTGCAAAGAGCAGAGTAATAGCCACACACACACACACACACACACACACACACACACACACACACACACACACACACACACACACACACACACACTGGAATAAGACTTCACTGCTACGTTTGGGCCAAACCTGTTCTGTGTTGGAGAGATGACTTGACGTCATCTTTAGAGCTTGGAGAGCTTCTCCTGTTGGACAGACACACCGTCTGACTTCCAACGGACTTCATACGGAGTCAGGGAGGCTCAGCGGGTAAGGCGTGGGGCTCACGATCGGAAGGTTGTGAGTTCGATTCCCGGATGTGGCTACATGACGTTGTGTCCTTGGGCAAGGCACTTCACCCTACTTGCCTCAGGGGGGAATGTCCCTGTACTTGCTGTACGTCGCTTTGGATAAAAGCGTCTGCTAAATGAATACATGTAAATGTAAATATCGGCCAGTCTAGATGTTCTCTCTGCACTCTGTACACCCAGCCTCAAACCTGCTGGACTACCAGGAGGACTGACGCGAAGAGGGGGATACGTGTGGGGATGGAGGGGTGGTGCGAGACGGGAGTGGAGGGGTGGACGGATGGAGAGATGGAGGAGCAGAGAGGTGGAGGATGAAGGGAGGAGGGGCTGGGAAGGGGGGTTTCCCTTCTCCCAGGAAATGAATTAGTCATGGGCTGTCTCATCAGAGCTGTGAGTGCGTGCCATGCACACCCGTACTGGATGGCAGTATTAATCTAACATGACACTGCATTGATGGTCCATTTCAGTTAGGCTCTCAGCTGTTTAAGTCAAGTGGTGAAGTATTAATATGATAAGATGTTACTTCTCTCTGCCATGTCTCATCCTCTTACACACACGCACACACACTCTGACACACACACACTCTGACACAGCCATCTGGCCAGGCATGGTCCCCATGCGCTTGTCTCTCACCTTAGGTTTGAGCTGTGTGTATGTTTGTGTGTGTTTTTGTGTGTGTGTGTGTTATGGATGTGTGTTGAGGTGAAATGAAGAGGCGGGGACTTGCCGCTGCTCATGTGTGACCTTCTCCTCTTCCCTCCCACACGCACACACACACACACACACACACTCACACACTCACACACCGTCTGTGGGCCTTGTTAGCACAGCCTAGCCTTTCAATCTTTGTTACCGGTTTAAAATTCGACATGTCATGCTTCTAGCTGGCTGTTAGTGAACCGTGTATGAACAAATTAGTAATCTACACAAAGTGCTTCATCAAATCAGCGGCCGCCCCTGAAATAAATATGGCTGGCTGGCTGGAAGAGGCACGGAGGTGGCTGAAGCCGCCTGCTGGAGAGACTTACACAGGAGCCTGGAGGAGTCTATATAAAACGTTTTTGGATCCACTCCTCTCCTTCCCTCCTCCCCTCCCTGTGTTAATGGCAGTGATTAGAAGTCTGGGTTGTTAGAGGACGGATGATGGAGCGAAGCTTTGATGGGCTCTCTCGATTGATCCCTGTATTCTCCATGACCTTTTAAAACCCATTCACTCATCCCGAGAGAGGAGGAACAGCTAGAAGGTGAGAGAGACAGAGAGAGTGACAGAGAGAGAGAGTGACAGAGAGAGTGACACGTAAAGGCCCCCCTCTCTGTGAAGTGTGCTGATGAAGTGTCGGGACTCTTCAGCAGCGTTGAACTGGGCTGGAGACCCTGTTGACCTCCGCAGTTCTGAGGGCGCGTCTACGATCGCGCACGGCGGCCCCATGTTGAGCTCCGTTCATGCAACTAACCTGGTCCCGTCGGCCTCCTCCCATCCTCCGCAGGGTCGAAGCCGTTCAAGTGCAAGATCTGCAACTTTGCAACCGCTCAGCTGGGCGACGCCCGCAACCACGTCAAGAGGCACCTGGGGATGAGGGAGTACAAGTGCCACATCTGTGGGTGAGTCACTGTGGGGGAGGGGGGCGGCGGTGCGGGGGGGGATGTGGGAGTGTGTGGGAGTGTGTGGGAATGGGGGTGGGGGGGGGGGGGGGGGGGAGGGGGTGAGTCTAGGTCTCCCACCCACTCACAACTTTGCTGCCCACATGGAGAAGATGAGGAAACAAAGCAGATGTTGTTCCTGTAAAGCAAACAAACACACACACACAAACACACACAAACACAAACACACACACAAACACACACACAAACACACACACACACAAACACACACACAAACACAATATCCTTCCCATCCTATGTGTTAAATATAACCAACATCCCAGACTGCTCTCTGGTCCTGGAATGGAACAGATGTTCAGCGCTCCTGGTTCCCCTGGTGGTTCCCCCCCTCTCCCCCCCTGAGTTCCCCCATGTTCTCATGGACCGGGAGCTTTGTGTTCTAAGCCTGTTCTACATGGAACATGGGGATTGACTGAAGGTTGACATCCCAGACCAGGATGCTGGCTGCAGTTATCTTGTTTTCACTCCCAGTCCTCTCGCTATGTGTTCTGTTCATCAAGCTTTACTGAGACACTTCTTTTGTTACTGACATTTTTAGGTTGCTGTTCTTCTGAAGCTGAATGGCCCATAAGCGTGTGTGTGCAGTTGTGTGTAGTTGTGTGTGTGTGTGTTCATGTAGGTTTATAGGCTCATGCTGATGTTCTTCTGAAGCTGAATGGCCCATAAGCGTGTGTGTGTGTGTGTGTGTGTTCATGTAGGTTTATAGGCTCATGCCGCCGTGCACAAACATATTAGAGCAGGACAAACAGATGTGGTTGCACACAGCTTCACCTGTAATGAGAGAAAATACTGCTGGTGACCCTGCAGCTAAAACCACGCTCACACACACACACACACACACTTACGGAGCACTCTTGTAATATGCCTTTAAATGGGACTACTAAATACAGATACTGGTTTCACAAATCATTGGATTAGAAGAGCTATGTGCTGTCACTTCCTGCCCCTGGTGTGTGTGCACGCTTGTGTGTTCGTGTGTGTGTGTGTGTGTGTGTGTGTGTGTGTGTGTGTGAAGACTGATCACCACCGACCTCTTCTCTTGACTAAAGAGCAGCAAACAAAGGACACACCACAAACAGGCTCATTAAGGACACAAGCATAGTCTGTCTTTCTTTCTTCATTCCTCTCTCTCTCTCTCTCTCTCTCTCTCTCTCTCTCTCCCCCTCTCTCTCTCTCTCTCTCTCTCCCCCCTCTCTCTCCCCCTCTCTCTCTCTCCCCCTCTCTCTCTCTCCCTCTCTCTCCCCCTCTCTCTCTCCCTCTCTCTCCCTCTCTCTCTCTCTCTCTCTCCCTCTCTCTCTCTCTCTCTCTCTCTCTCTCTCTCTCTCTCCCTCTCTCTCTCTCTCTCTCTCCCCCTCTCTCTCTCTCTCTCTCTCTCTCTCTCTCTCTCTCTCTCTCCAACTCTCTCTCTGTCTGTGTTCAGGTGAGGCATGTATGTCTGTAAGGTGAGGGTTGGGGATAGTTCCACTTTAATAATGTGCAGTGTTGTTTTATAAAAACAAAACAGTACAGAACAGTGATGTATCAGGTTAGCCAGGCGGACGGCCGTGGTTGAGAGACAGACAGGACACTCAGAGGAAGGTGGCTGATGCGTGTCAGCCTAGCCTCGTCACAAGACGCACCAGGCCTGTGTGTCTGCTTGGGAGGCTGTTTAGGTTGTGGAGGCTGTAGAGGCTGCGGAGGCTGTAGAGGCTGCGGAGGCTGCGGAGGCTTTGGAGGCTGTAGAGACTGTCGAGGCTGTGGAGGCTGTGGAGGTTATGGATGCTGTAGAGGCTGTGGAGGCTGTAGCTGTGGAGGCCATGGAGGCTGTAGCTGTAGAGGCTGTGGAGACTTTGGAGGCTGTGGAGGCTGTGGAGACTTTGGAGGCTGTGGAGGCTGTGGAGGCAGGAGGTGTGCGAGGCTGGCAGGTCTGGAGGTCTGGAGAAGGTATTGTTGTGGCATCTCATTAACACATGCAAATGAAGGCCAGGACGGATCACTCCCCCTGACCTGGAGGACTGTCACACGTCACCGAGCTGTCTCTGCCTGTCTGTCTGCCTGTCTGTCTGTCTGTCTGTCTGTCTGTTGTGGTGGAGTTTTCTGAGAATCAATCCGCTCGACTAAAGTTGGGTGAAGTAACATGTTAATGTTTATTACAAGTAGCAAAACAGGAAAACGTATGAGGAATATTGAAGCAACGTTACACACATGTTCACACACAATGCACAAACACATGAAAGTTACACAAAGACAATACCATACGGTTCCAGCTAGCATTCTAGCATGGAACCCTGGTCTACATCTCCAAAACCTTGGAGAGGTCCAGGGACCACCAGCACTACGCAGCTGATCGCCCTGAACCCCCCAACATACTTTCAACAGACCATTTTATAGTCCCAGAAGTCATTGGTCTATCACAGACATGCAGTCTGTCCCATGACTGTTCTCTGATTGGTTAAATCTCAAAAGACAATACAATAAGTTGAATCCACATTATCTCCAGACTTCACATCTCCAATGTAAATGCTTCAAGAGGTATCTGCCCAAAATGCTGTATTGTCTGGTTGGTAGGAAGGATCACAACCCCCATCCTGACAAAAGCAACATTTACATTATTCAATCAGCAGAGCTTCACAAAAGAGCATCGTCACTCATCAGAGCAAATGGCTCTTAAAGAATGCAGGCAACCTCCTGTTCAAGAAATGTTAATTGTACAAACATTGGTCAAACATTTTCACGACAGTTCCATACTTTTTTTTTTTTTAAACAAACAATCAAGAACACAAAATGTGATGGTGCAATGTAAAGTCCTCTAGCCATTTTGCCACGCGGATCTTCATCTTGCCTCAGTAATTGTGTAACTCATGGAACACATACTCAAACAGAACAAAGATCACATTTTGTCTATTTCTCTAAAATGTTCGTTTTTCACCAGTGTCAACTGCTCGTTGTGTGCGCATGTGTCAATACTCATCCGTAGTTTCAATTGTGAAGTTGCAATTCCTTCACTCGTCCGTGCCCGCTGTAGTCGCTGTTGCTTCTGTCTGTAAACTGTAACAATTGTACAACTTCGGCCCACTAAACCGCAGCCTTGATCTCTCTCTAGATGCAAGCGCTCTCGTTCAGACCATTGTAGCAGACATAGTTCAACAGACGCGGACATATTCAATCTAAAATCATGTCGTCCTTCCTTAAGACATTTGAGACAAAACTGAAAGCATTTTTATGTTCTTTCAAAATGCTTTTTTTTTAACGGATTTGTTCTTTACTTCTGCTGTTTCAAACAAACATTTAACACAAACATACACGTTCCTCACTTCTTTTTTTTTTCTTGAAAATGAAATAATGATAGGATTCAAATCTTGCATCTAAACTGGAAATTCTACATCACAGATATGTCGTTTACAAATTCATCTCAGTTCTGGGAGGCAATCTGCAATTTGCCAATTTGGTTTTAGGATTTATAACAAATGTTTGCCAGGCATTTATCTACCACCAAACCAAGAATTAATCAAAATACACACATCTCTGTAGATAAACAGTTAAGCAAAATTATTATCCTATATGGAAAATTCACATCACAGATACGCCGTTCATACATACAACTTTGTTCTGGTCGGCAATAATTGCCTATTTGATTAGGATTTTTAAAACAAACGTTTAGCAGCCATTTGTTTACCACCAAACAAAGCATTAATCTAAACACACATATCTCAGTGAAAACTGATACTTATGAGGAGTTTTATATGACTCAACATCCCTTTGTCTGAATCAAACGCAATGGGCCTCAACAAACCGAAACCCTTTGAACACGTGTTAGTATACGTCAGCAATTCTATGACTTCTGTTTAACTTTAAACCAAAGATAGCCCATACAATGTCCCCAATATATATCAACTACGTGTATTTATGAGAAAGACATTAAAGATCTGAATCTTAAAACCTAAATGTACTTCACCACAACATAGCAAACGCAATTGATCTCATCAACTCACCACCTTCCCGTGTCCGTAATACCGCATCGCGCCACCCGACCCTGAGACGGAACCTCGTTCTCACTCCTCACGAGTCCAGGTTGGACCACGATGGGCATTCCCGCCAATGCACCAAATGTGGTGGGAGTTTTCTGAGAATCAATCCGCTCGACTAAAGTTGGGTGAAGTAACATGTTAATGTTTATTACAAGTAGCAAAACAGGAAAACGTATGAGGAATATTGAAGCAACGTTACACACATGTTCACACACAATGCACAAACACATGAAAGTTACACAAAGACAATACCATACGGTTCCAGCTAGCATTCTAGCATGGAACCCTGGTCTACATCTCCAAAACCTTGGAGAGGTCCAGGGACCACCAGCACTACGCAGCTGATCGCCCTGAACCCCCCAACATACTTTCAACAGACCATTTTATAGTCCCAGAAGTCATTGGTCTATCACAGACATGCAGTCTGTCCCATGACTGTTCTCTGATTGGTTAAATCTCAAAAGACAATACAATAAGTTGAATCCACATTATCTCCAGACTTCACATCTCCAATGTAAATGCTTCAAGAGGTATCTGCCCAAAATGCTGTATTGTCTGGTTGGTAGGAAGGATCACAACCCCCATCCTGACAAAAGCAACATTTACATTATTCAATCAGCAGAGCTTCACAAAAGAGCATCGTCACTCATCAGAGCAAATGGCTCTTAAAGAATGCAGGCAACCTCCTGTTCAAGAAATGTTAATTGTACAAACATTGGTCAAACATTTTCACGACACTGTCTGTCTGTCTGTCTGTCTGCCTGTCTGTCTGCCTGTCTGTCTGCCTGTCTGTCTGCCTGTCTGTCTACCTGTCTGTTTACCTGTCTACCCGTCTGTCTGTCTACCTGCCTGTCTACCTGTCTGTCTGTCTACCCGTCTATCTACCTGTCTACCCGTCTGTCTGTCTACCTGTCTACCTGTCTACCTGTCTGTCTGTCTGTCTGTCTGTCTGTCTGTCTGTCTGTCTGTCTACCTGTCTACCTGTCTACCTGTCTACCTGTCTACTTGTCTGTCTACTCGTCTGTCCTTCTCTTTGTTTCTCTCTCTTCATCTGTCTCATTTTCCTTCTCTATCTCTTGTCTCATTCTATCTCCATCCCCCTCTCTCTCCCCCCCTCTCTCTCTCCATCCCCCTCTCTCCCCCCCCTCTCTCTCTCTCTCCCTCTCCCTCTCTCTCTCTCTCTCTCTCTCTCTCTCCCAGGCTTCTCTTCTCTCTCCCCCTCTCTCCCTCTCCCTCGTCTATATCTCCTCTTCTGCCTCTCTCTCTCTCTCCCTGGTCTCAGTCACTCTTCATCTCCTGTCTGGTGTCTCCATCACAGAGCCTCCCTCCAGAGAGGGAGCTAGAGAGCAGCAGCCTCCCTCCAACTCTGGGGGTGGGGGGTGGGGGGGGGGTGTGGGGGGTGGTGGGGGGGGGTTCTCCTCCTCCTCCTCCTCCAACAGGAGCCCTCATATTGGATCTGGCCGCTGTGACAAACCCCCCCAAAATCCAGCTCCTGATTGATCTGTCCTAATGTGGCCATAACAACACGACTTGCAGGAACAGCAGAAAAACCCAAATTGCCTGCTTGCACACAGCACCATATTCTTCATATTTAATTGGTTTAGAAAAGAGGAAGCTGTTACACGTTAGGTTTGACTTCGGCTTCCTGTCTCACCCCCCCCCGCCCCTCACCCCCCGCCCCCCCGCTCCCAGGGTGGGGGGGGTTTCGGTCCCACAGTGGGGTTAGGACTTTTAATGAGCCGCTCCTCTCCTCCATCTCCTCCATCATCCCACTGAAACACCCTGGCTTCAGCACTCCCTCCCCCTTCCCCCTCATCACTCCCCCCCCCGGTCTCCCTCCCCAGCAAGGCCCTGGACAGCGCGGTGCTGTTTGTAGGTGTTAAATTATGCATCAGGAGAGTAAATGCTGTGAGGCATCGGTTTAATATCTCATCCTCCCAGACCGCGCTGGGGTTAGAGACATTACCCTCTCTTCTCCTCTCTTCTTTTCTCTCCTCTCCTCTGCTTCCCCCCCCCCCCCCCCCCCATCAGCTTCTTGATAGGTCAGATGGTGCCCCTTCTTGTCATATTTCTAGTTTGGTCCAAACTCCTGGACCAAGCTGTATCTGTTGCTCTTCAGAGATGAGCTGAGCGCGCGCTAAGGAACGGTCCGATGAGACGGAAGCAGAGGACTTAACACGAGGGATGGAAGCTGCTCTGATCAGTGATGTCATGACGACGTGCCGTTGTGTGATGAGCCACTGAGCTGGATGGACCAGGCTTCTCTCAGGTGTCTCTCAGAGTGTGTGTGTGTGAGAGCGTGTGAGAGTGTGTGCGTGTGAGTGTGTGTCTGTGTGTCTGTGTGAGTGTGTGAGTGGGTGTGAGTATGTGTGTGTGTGTGAGTGTGTGTGTGTGTGTGTGTGTGTGTGTGTGTGTGTGTGTGTGTGTGTGTGTGTGTGTGTGTGTGTGTGTGTGTGTGTGTGTGTGTGTGTGTGTGAGTGTGTGTGAGTGTGTGTGTGAGTGGCGGTCCCAGAATAGTTGGGCAGCAGTGCTTGGCTGGCTCATCCCCAGTAATGGGTGTTAATGCCCAGGCCTGAGTGATACTGAGCAGGCAGTCTGTGTGGCACATCTAACAGGAAGGCAGCATCTTAGAACCCTGCTTATTCTGGGGGATAACTCGGCTCGCCCTATTGTCTGTCTGTCTTTTCTCTCTCTCCTCTCCCCCCATCCCTGTCTCCCCCCATCCCTGTCTCCCCCCATCCCTGTCTCCCCCCCCCCTCTCTCTCTCTCACTCCCCCCTCTCTCTAATCCTCTCTGAGAATCTGGTTATAACTATTTTTATGTGATATTGCCCTCCCTCCTCCAGTTCAACATGTCTGCCTGTTTGAGATGAAGAAAGGGATCCCTATGAAGATGATTATAATGTCATTCCCGTGATCTCGCGCCGCCTCCCCCCCACCCCCTCCCCCCAAGTAATTGTACATCATCGCTTCATAGCGTGTCAGAGCCACGTCGCCGGCATGCAATTAAAACCCCCCTGAATATAATGCAGCAAATTACAGCCTGTCACGAGCGCGAACAACACAACTCGGTGTTTGAGTTACACTTAATCATCACGTGCATTAGTTACTTGGCGTGATCTCCGCGCGCCTCTGGAAGGGTCTGAAACGCGCCACCGGTCGTTAAGGGGCCGGGGATTGTGTCTGGGGTATGACACTTAGGGTATGTATTTATATTAGGGTTGAACGTCTGAAAGCTGCAAAACGATGGCGTTTTATTTGACGCAGAAAACGAGCTCCGTGTCTGTGTGCGCGCGCGTGTGTGTGTGCGCCCGCGCGTGTGTTCGCGCGCCAAAAATGGTATTCAGAAATACTAAACGTGTTACCAGACAAACAGATGTAAACATGTTGAATATTTACTCCTGACAAGTCACTTAGGCGAGACATCCCAGTTTGCATAATTTATTTGCATTTTGAACAGTTTATTTATTTATTTATTATTATTTATTATTAAGATGCTTTTGAGGTGTGTCGTCCCTGAATCAAGAAATCCGTTCTTTAGCCATGTTTAACAGCCTGCCCTTACGGAGACAAACGATCAGTAAGCCTATTTCTTTCTTTTTTTCTCTCTCCAGAAAGACAGAAAGTGATTTTTGTTCCCATTAGGAAGACGTATCCTGTTTACCGTTCTGGACTAGAAGCAGAACAAACACATTCTGCTCTGATGTGCTTAACCGAATTTAGCGAGCCATTATAGGGAATGAAATAAGTAAAGATAAAGGTCATTTTGGAAAATAATGCAGAAAGGCTGGTCTGGAAAGGTTAAGTATTGCGGCCATCGAAGCTGCCGCGCCGCTAACGAGGACGCGTCTCCTCTGCCGCGCGCGGTTGAGCGGTCCTGACTGGCGCGCGGCGTCACCATCCTTCTTAGTGAGAGGGACAGCTTTACAGCTGGTTAGATTCCCTTAACAGGACACTGCACAATGGATTATATGTGTTTTGTAGCCCTGGGCTGATGTTTTGTTAAATTAATTCCCCCTCTTTCTGGAGGAAATAGGCAAAACACACTCCGACAAATGACACAAACACACCCACACAAACATCATGACTAAACCACACCAATAAAACAGCAACTATCACCTGAGTCGCACCCAGAGTAGAGAAAAAAACCCTCAATGTTTTCCCCTGAATGAATCCCTTAATACAAATATAAAAAAAGTTTTAAAAGAAAACAACGTTCCATCAGGGCTCCTTCATCCTATATGCTTATTCATGGTCTGCACTGCTCTGCTATCTGGAGACGGTGGACAAACAGTGCATCAAACCCACAGCACTGACGACTTAGCGTTATGACACAAGCGTGTTTTCGATATTGGATTTACACTTCCAATTACACCTGGTGGATACTGTGGGGAGAGAGAGGTGTAGAGAGCTTGTGTGGTCCGTCTGGTTCAAGGGAACGTATGGTTGTAGTTACTGACGGAACGGCCCTTTCTTCTCTCAGGGTGTTCTCCTACCTCGACTCTGTCTTACTCTCTCTCTCTCTCTCTCTCTCTCTCTCTCTCTCTCTCTCAGACTCTCTCTCAGACTCTCTCTCTCTCTCTCTCTCTCTCTCAGACTCTCTCAGACTCTCTCTCTCTCTCTCTCTCTCAGACTCTCTCTCAGACTCTCTCTCTCTCTCTCTCTCAGACTCTCTCTCAGACTCTCTCTCTCTCTCTCTCTCTCTCTCTCAGACTCTCTATGATCTAATAGGGCCCCAGATATGAAGCAGTCAGACAGGGTCCCTGCTGGCCCCTTCTTTATTGGTCTCTGAACCTGGTTGGAGTTAGAGGCGGATATTATCAAACCCTCTCCTTTTCATCAAAATAATTAAGAAAACAAACAAACAGTAGCAGGAGTCTGGAGCCAAACCACACTTCCTCAGCGCATCCAGTCTGGGTGGAGTAAACAGCCATAACCTGGCCACAGAGAATCCCTCTGTATACAGCCAGCCTGGCTCTCTGACTCAAGCTATAGATGATCTAGGCTGGGCTTCGATCTTAAGGAGGATCAGTCTGCCGTGCATCAGGTAGCCTCCAGTCCCTCACCATGTAGACTGGCATCTGAGGAGGTTCCGCCAGCCGGCCCTGTTCCTCCACCACGCCCTGTGTCCCCCTGCCCGCCCGCCGGCAAGGAGAGCCGGCTGCCTCTCCCCCCGGCCGCCTCTCCCCCCGGCCGCCTCTCCCCCCGGCCGCCTCTCCCCCCGGCCGCCTCTCCCCCCGGCCGCCTCTCCCCCCGGCCGCCTCTCCCCCCGGCCGCCTCTCCCCCCGGCCGCCTCTCCCCCCGGCCGCCTCTCCCCCGGCCGCCTCTCCCCCGGCCGCCTCTCCCCCCGGCCGCCTCTCCCCCGGCCGCCTCTCCCCCCGGCCGCCTCTCCCCCGGCCGCCTCTCCCCCGGCAGCTCGGAGGAGACGTTCCTGTTGAAACGGCGTGTTGAGCTAATGGAGCTCAGGGTAGATTTAGGAGCAGCACGGCGAGAGGCGAGATGAGTTAATGAGTGATTAACAACAGCAATTAAAAGATGAAGAGGAGGGGGGCGAGGGAAAGGCGGTAATTAAAATATCAGTCCTTTCTTCGTCAGAAGTGCCTGTGTCATCTATTGTGCACTTATTAAAAACGGGTAATGTGAGTGAGAGAGAGAGAGACGGAGAGAGAGAGAGAGCCGGAGGGAGGGAAAGAAAGATGGAAGGGAACATGAACAGGGCGAGGAAGAAAGAAAGAAAGAAAGAAGGAAGGGAGATAGAGGAAGAGTGGGGAAGGAGAGCGATGGGGAGGGATGAAAGTGGAGATGGAGAGAGGAGGGGAGAGGGCTGCGCTGGGTCCCCAGCACCCCGGCAGGTTTGGGAGTCTGCCCACGGGACGGCGGAGGAAGGCTGTAACTCACGTTTAAGTGTGGGGCCGTGCCATGGCAGGTCCACCTTCATGCATTTCTGTGTTGACACCCATCGAGACGGCGGAGATTTTGGCAGTCAGGAGTAATTTAACTTAATTAATGGGATGCATATTTGATGGAGGAATAAAATCTCCCGGCTCAGCAAAGTGGAAAAGGGAGAAGATTTAGGGGGAGTTAGAGGTGGAGGGGAGAGTCATTTGTGCTCCCAGTTCCTGCTGCTCGAGGTAGAGAGAGGAGAGGCGGGGAGGAGGGAGGTAAAGAGGATAACCAAGGAAGGAGGGCGCGATAGAAAGATGTACTGCGAAGTGAGGGGGAGGGAGTGAGAGAGGAGAGAGGGTGCGAGAGTGAAAAGAGGGGAAGAGTTGAGGGGGAGAAAGACTTGATAGAGGAGGTGAAAGTTGCACAGAGGAGAGGGTGAGGAGGAGGAAGAAGGGGAGGAGGAAGATGCTGCTGGGTTTCTATCTCTGAACTTGTATATATGTGCATATGTCCGCGTGTGTGTGTGTGTGTGTGTGTGTGTGTGTGTGTGTGTGTGTGTGTGTGTGTGTGTGTGTGTGTGAAGTCTTCTTCAGGAGAGAGCTGAGAGGTTGTGCTGGGATGAACGTCCCAGCGAGGAGTGATGTGACAGTGATAAAAGCCAATCACAGCCAAACAGGGTCAGAGGTCATAGATATCCTGACCGGGCCCTGCTTGGCGATGCCACGTGACGATACTTGTCAGCTTAGTCCACCTTTGGTTCTAAAGCAGCACCCTGTATTCACTTCCCACCACACACACACACACCTACACACACACAGACACACACACACCTTTCCCTGTGTGGCCTGGTGATGGGCTGTCACACTGGTCTTAATCTCCCCTGGCACTTTTTAATTGACTTCCTGTAGGTTCCGATTATTTCATGGCAGGGTTACCGTGGCGATGCTTGATACCATCCTGCAGAGTGGCATCACAGACGACCGTAGCTCACAGCTGATCAGCGTCCCGTCAGCTCTATTTCCTCCTGTCTGTCTGTCTCGCCCTCTATCTCTCTCTCTCTCTCTCTCTCTCTCTCCCTCTCTCTCTCTCTGTCTCTCTCTGTCTCTCTCTCTCTCTCTCTCTCTTTGTCTCGCTCTTTTTTTCGACTTTTCTCTACCTTTGTCTGTCTCTCTCTCCCATCTCTCTTAATCTATCTTTACCGCTCCCTCTGTCTCTCTATCCTTCTCTCTCAGTGACAGCCAGACGTATTAAAATGGCAGAGAGGTCAAACACAATCATTTTTTCTCATCGTCATAATGGAGTTGATGCACCTGGCTGGCTGGCTAGCTGGCTGACTGGCTGGTTGACTGGATGGCATAGACCTATAATTAGAGCTAGTGTTGGGCTTGTTTTCAGTAATAGCAATATAATTGGAAATGTTTTGCTGATGTGCTCCCCTGTGATCTATGAAGTGATATAAGCGGAACCCTATAATAACATATGATGGATTGGTAACGAACAAAAAAATGAAATTACATCAACCCAACGAACCAATCAGAGCGTCACACCTCCTCGCCAACGGGTTCTGATTGGCTGCTCAATTGATTAATTAGAGACGTGGATGGATTAGGGCTTTGTTATCTAAAATCCAGCTGGAGGAGGAGGAGGAGGAGGAGGAGGAGGAGGAGGAGGAGGGGGTAGACAAGGGGTAGGAGCAGAGGAGAGGGGGGGGGAGGCTGAAGCAAAGTTAAAGTGGAGGAGGAAGAGGAGGAGAAGGTGGAGGAGATGCAGGGCGATAAAATAAAAGGAGCTGATGAAGGCGGGTGTGAGGGATGTTGCCGGTGTCCTTGACTAAGCTCCTCTGTGTGCCGGAGTTTCATCTCACTTGTCCTCCACTCTCCCGGGATCCGTAAAACACCCCTGACTGCCGGCTGAATCAGGAGGCTGGGCATCGCGTGTGTGTGTTTCTCTGTGTGTGCTGTTACGGCTGCACATGACCAGTATCTTAACACGCTGGTGTTGTTGCAGTGAGTGTCCCTGTTGCGTTCCCCTGATGGGTCTGTGCATCGTGCCCTCCTTGCCTCTCTCCATCTGAGGGAGCTCCAGCCCGAGGGGCTGAAGAGGGGCTCCAGACAGCAGGGGGAACCCAGGGTCGGAGCGGTCTGAGCTGGGAAAGCTGTTGTCTCTGACCTGCCACCCCCCCAGGACCATCTCTGGATCATCCTAGCTGCCACGCAAGAGCCTGGAGGGGTTCGTAGGGGGTGACAGGGGGGGCTAAATTTGGGAGGAGAGAAGTGTCAGGATGGGAAAAGAGGAATGGAAGGGTGTGCTAGTCCCCCTGGGTCATGAGTCTGTGTCACTCCTGATTGGTGGTTCTGGGAGCGTGGAGTAGAGGAAGCGACACAGGTCAGACAACAGGCGGAAACCACGGCCGCAACTGCCGTCACACACACACACACACACACACACACACACACACACACACTCTTAGCCCTCTATACTTATGGTTTCGTCTCTAGTCCACGTTAACCTCTACACCGCCAGGCGAGGCGAGCGTCCGAACCCATCAGCCAATCCGTGAAAACGCAGACACATCGATTGTGCCCCCCCCCCCACCCCCGAAGAGGAGGAGGTGGAGCACGCCCCCGTCAGGAGGAAGGGGTTATCATGTTAATTTGGCCGATACAAAGCAGGGTCGGCGCCAAATTGAAGCACTGATAACCCTCAGTCTGTTACGGTTAGGCTCCAAATTAGGGTTCCTCTCTGCTTGGTTGCCCATCATTGTCCAGCCCTGACACACCCACACAGCCCCCCTCCCTCTCCTCTCTGCTCCCCCCCCTCCTCCCCCCTGCCCCTTCTTCTCCCTCTCGCTCTCTCCCTGTTGCAGCTGAGACAGGAGAGAACGTTCCAGAATGGTCTGGACTTCTCCAGAGTCCCAGGTTCCGTGTGCTTGTCGAAGGCCATGTTTTTCTGCTGGCAGCCTGTGAATGTTGTGGCCAGTAGATGGCGCCATGCCGTTGCTAGAAGCTGAACTGGAAGGAGGCCAGCGCTGTGGGTTTCGGATCCTACGTGTAGCTCTCAAGGCATGCAGAAATGAAACAGCCGAAAAACAAATTAATTTGTTTTTCAAATGTTGGTCATTGTGTAAGGTTGCTTAATGACGGCTAGTTTGGTTGTTGGTCCCAAAAAAATGGTGGCGTGTAACTTACGCAGTGTATGCATTCAAATGTAACAAAGATTTGTAAGGCTTAAGCACTTTCATCATGGTAAAAATGAATCACGGATTGGAGTGAGTTTCTGTTTTGAAACAGAAACACGAAAATGGGTAAGAGGAAATTAAATAATAATTCATACACAGTGCACTCCTCGTATTATTTATGTATTTAAATAATACACACTAATGAAATGGCAGTGAATATACATATTTTTAATGTCAAGATAGAGATTAGTATAGTGACGGTGAGTAGGTTGGTAAGGAATGAAAGAGGCGCTACTGGGCGCATGAGTGTGTGTGTGTGAGAGTGAGTGTGTTTGAGTGAGTGTATGTGATTGTGTGAGTGTGTATGTGAGTGTATGTGAGTGTGTGTGTGTGTGTGTGTGTGTGTGTGTGTGTGTGTGTGAGTGTGAGTGTGTGTGTGTGTGAGTGTATGTGACTGTGTGTGAGTGAGAGTGTGTGTGTGTCTCCTGATGTAGCTTTAACTAGGACAAGCCTGAGTTGGCTGCTAGACCTGAGGGCTGACCAGCAGGTCTCAGGAGAGCACCTCCTCTCTGCGCCTCACCAGGCTGATGGTGGGTGGGGGGCCGTGTCTGAGTGTGTGTGTGTGTGTGTGTGTTAGGGTGTGTGTGTATGTGACGTACTCAGAGGGCAATTATAGCAAGGACAAAGACTCCATAGTGTTATATCCCTACTGCCCCCTAATGAACAGAACAGGTTAACCCTGGCTAAAGAGAGAGGAAGTGTGGGTGTGTGTGCGAGTGTGTGTAAGAGAGAGAGAGAGCCACTGGGGGATGTTCTGTGGTCATGTTGTTAATGTTAGCAGTCTTGCCCAGGCCCGTGACTGATGTGCTCCTAACTTGATCTTTCCCTGGTTGCAGGGAAAGCAAACAGCAAGGTGAAACACTAGAGCTGTTCATGGTTCGAGGCTGCGTGGCTGGAGGGGAGCAGGAAAGAACAAACCTCCGGCCCGGAGCCATGTGTCAAAGCGGGCCTCGCGCACGTTCTCACAGCCTTAGAACCTATTCCGGTTGAATTCATCATCGTAGAACCCGCTCTGCAGTGAGTTCTTTTTTTCGTCAACAAAAATGATTGAGGTCCGTCTGTAGTCGCGAGATCTGAATGATATCCTGAACCAGCGGACTCTTTCATCTGTTTGATCAGCAGTTTCTCCTGAAATGTATTTCGGCGGGAACAGTAAATAGAGCAACAGCACACAGTTGCAGGAGAGGAAAACAAAACAAGCTGTTTTAGCAGAGAGAGCAGCGTTATCCTGGCGCTCTGGTCCGCTTTGCATCTCCGGATCTCTGTGATTATTCTTGAAACACACACACACACACACACACACTTTCCTGTCTGCGCTATACCCTTCTCACGCACTGCAGAAAGAGATGGGGAGTACCTGATACTGGTGTGTGTGTGTGATCTGATAAGAGATCTGTCGGAGCAGTGCTTATTCAAATCAGTGCATGTTGGCTGGGAATGGGAGCAGGTAGCAGGCGGTAAGACACAGGCAGATAACCCTCTAACAAAGACTTTAGTGCGCTATCTGATTCTGAGCAGTGCAGGCTGATTCTAAGATGTACAAGCTGATTTTGAGCAGTGCGGGCTGATTCTGAGCAGTGCAGGCTGATTCTAAGCTGTACAAGCTGATTACAGGCAGCAAACTGGATTCTCACTTTTTCAGATTGCGTTCTTGTTTGGCCTGAAAACTTTTACACCGAGGAAAACACTGATACGATAATACAAACCAGATTATACACAACGTCTGTGTGTGTCTGCCTGTGTGTCATAATGCGAGAGAGTGTCGTGCGCATTGAAGAACCTACATCATTTTACAAGTATATGCAATTACACCGTATACATTTTTTTTCTTTTTTGTTGTTGTCCTATTTCAAATCCTTGTCATGTTGGGCCTTGTGAGGTTTGTGTGTGTGTGTGTGTGTGTGTTTTCATGAATGGAAGTCCCACATCGTGAGGCTCCAGAGGAGCTGAAGTGGAACTGTTGTGTGTGTGGTCAGCACAGGGCTTAGCATTGCTGCTGGCTCTGGGAACGTGGAGTCTAAGGTGCTGTGATAAGGGTTTTGGCTTGTGTTTACTCCAATGTTACACACTCACACACTCACACACATATGTTGAAACACCGGAACACCAGCTACTGCCAATTTAAATAATTACATTTTAATAGTAAGCAATGCCATAATACTAATAATATCATTTTAAATATAGTATTTCTTATTAATCGAATAATTGTAACAACAATAACACCAACAAAAATATACTTACATGGCATGCTAATTTGTCGCCACATTCATTTCCATAACATATTTATGCAAGCTGGCCATATTAAATGTCAAATTATTATAATTGCCTGTAACAAGTTATGGTGTATTCTGTCTAAGGGGGCAAAATAAATAAGTATAAATTATCGTAAATATTTTCATATAAACAAGAAATAATGTCAGGGAAAGAATATTGAAGTTAGGAGATTTATTTTATATATATTCTGGTAAGCCTAATTATTTATTTTTTTTTACCAGAAATTAATATTTTATAAATCATGTCAGCGTCATCATACCCCCCCCCCCTCCCATCATGGATGTAGTCACTGTACATTTGTTTAATTTTCTTAAAGGGATTTTGTACGTCTTATTAATTCTACTGGTGTATGTTGTCAGCCAACCTCTGTCATTTAGGTATTGTATTGTGCAGAAGGCTATTGTAGGTTACAGTTTATAACGGGCACGTGAAGGGTCTTTTTATCGTATTAATCTCTTCATTTCCCTTTATGTAGACGGACGCAGTATGTAGTCCACCAGCTGAAAAATAGACGATATAAACGCCCCCCATCTTTGCAACCAAACGCGACTAATCTAATATATTAGTCACCCGTGCGCCTACATGGCTGAGCAATTATTCTAAAAAGTTTCCACTGTGCGCTTGGATGACAAAGGGAAGATGCACTGGGACTGTCTCCTCAACTGCTGGGCCGATGGTGGACGGGGCTTGACCGCCCGATCCGTGATGCTGAGAGGCCAAACGGTGCTGGGAATCCGCCTGTTTGAATAACTCGGGAGGGGTGATGACTTTCATAGGAGCACGCTGCCACCGTGACAAGTCTAATAAGGCGGCGTAGTAGAGGAGGGCTCTGTGTTTGCGGCAAAAGAGGGGGTGGGGTGTGGTTCTTCCGTTCTTTTTGGATCCAGGGAGACGAATTTCACAATCTGAGATCGGATTTGTGGTGAAAGAATGTCACCGTTAATCAGCAGTTTTGGAGACAAGGTCATGAGAGCGACTTCGCCCTAGCCCAGCCTACCATTCAACCCTCTGCGTGCGTTTGAAGACCGGGGTGACCGGAGGAGACAGCTGCCGGTGCTTTACTGAGACACACTGGAGTTAGGGGCCGTCAATATCCAGAACCTCCCTAAAATGTGCCATAGTTATCCTCATCTCCTTTGGTCTCTCCAAGACAATCCCAGATTCCTTAAAAAGAAAGAAAACCCGATGATGCTTTGAGGATATAATTAAAGATATCGTTCAAAGAACAACTTTTTGCATATTTGAATTATTACTGTCGTTAAAAACCACCCAAAAAATATGGAAATAAGATTGCCGGAAGCACATAAATCAATGATCAGCTAGGCCTTAGAGCCCAATAAATACAGGGAGTTAAATACTTTAAAATGCAAATCACATCTTATCATTTGCATATGGGTGAATTTAAAGGAAGTGCGTTTCCAGAAGACCCTGTAAGGTGGAAACTAGAGGGGGGAGGAAGGTGGAAAAACAGGCTATTTTTTTCTTCTCTCCAGATGATTCAGTGGTCAAGTTGTAAAACTGTTATAAATGATTGCTGCTGAATTGGTCTGACACACACACTCTCTCTCTCTCTCTCTCTCTCTGTTTCTCTCTCTCTCTCTCTCTCTCTCTCTCTCTCTCTCTCTCTGTCTGTCTCTTTCTCTCTGTCTGTCTGTCTCGCTCTCTCTATCACACACACACACACACACACACACACACACCAAATAATGTTCAAATGTTGGGAAGAACGAAATCGGGGAAAGAGTGAGTAGGAAAAGAGAGAGAGCGACAGAGAGAGAGAGGGAGGGAGGGAAGGAGATGGGCCTGCATCTCTTTTGTGGATCCAGAAAGTGCCTTAAGTGATCTGAATAATTAGGAGTTAATTATTCTCCATCTATCTGAATCAGAAACGGACAGATATGAGGATGGAATTTATAATTTTTCGCCCGGCGTCCTGTCTTGTCCTAATGTAGTAAACCAGAGTGACTGTGAATAATAACCCACTGACCCTCACAGTAATTACGCCTCGCCCCGCAATTTGGTAGCGGTAGCTAATTGCGGGTATTGATTCAGTGGGATTCATATTAAAAATACATATGTTTTAAACCGGCAACCCCCCCCTCTTCTCTCTCTTTATTGTTGTGTTTTTAATGTATTTTTAATTATTATTATTATTGTATTTTTCTTCCAGTAATTAGGAGACAGGATGTGTAGCACTGCGGGCTGGGGGAGAGCTGGTCTTTGTCCTTTTGTTAGCTTGTATCTAAGGTGCTCCCACGCTAACTTTCACACTGAATTTCAACTGTTGTTTTGCTGTTTGTTATAAGTGGAGCAGCAGCAGCTATGTTGCTGAGGTTTAAGCGACATCCTATGGGCAACAAACATGATGTGTTTTCTGGAAAGCACGGTAATCAAGGCTACAGCGCCTGTGGAGGTGATGGCGATATGAATAGTCATGGTTACGCCTGTCTGGCTGCCCGTCTGTCTGTCTGTCGGTCTGTCTAGAAAGACTGAAGCTCTCTGTGTTATTTTCCCTCCCTGAGACACTTAAAGAGGTGCAGGAAGCAGCAGATCAATGAACATGCTGTCTGTGTGTGAGATGTGTGTGTGTGTGAGAGTGTGTGTGTGTGAGAGCACAAGCACAGCCTTACAAACCTGCCATGGTCTGTCCTTGGACACACAAAAAATCCATTTGATCAGTCCAACCTGGGGAGGTGTGTGTGCGTGTGTGTGTGTGGCGGCGGCGTGTGAAGGCATCTCTTTACTTCTGCTCTGTGTGTGTGTGTGTGAGACAAGCTGTGTGTGTGTGTGTGTGTGTGTTTGAGAAAACAAGAGAAATGGTGTGTGTGTGTGTGGTCTCTTCTCTGTGGCGCCGGCAGATATTGACCAGGCCATCGGATGAAGTGGTTTACTGAAACGTGTCGGTCTTCTCACATTCCTCCTCTCTCCTCTCCTCTCCTCTCCTCTTCTCTCCTCTCCTCTCCTCTCCTCTCCTCTCTTCTTCCTTCCTTCCTTCCTTCCTTCCTTCCTTCCTTCCTTCCTTCCTTCCTTCCTTCCTTCCGTCCGTCCGTCCGTCCGTCCGTCCTCCCTCCCTCCCTCCCTCCCTCCCTCCCTCCCTCCCTCCCTCCCTCCCTCCCTCCCTCCCTCCCTCTGCAAGTGTGTCTGCGTGTGTGTGTGTGTGTGTGAGCGAGGGTGCAAGTGTGTGTCTGTGTGTGTGAGCGAGAAAGCAAGTGTGTGTCGGCGTTTGTGAGCGAGGAAGCAAGTGTGTGTCGGCGTTTGTGAGCGAGGAAGCAAGTGTGTGTCTTTGTGTGTGTGTGAGAGAGACAGTTAGGGGGGTAGGTGGGCATAGATGGGGGAGGACAGGGTGGAGATAGAGAAGGTGGGAGTGCAGAAGGGAGGAGTCAATACTGAAAAGTGTTCCACTAACTGTACAGACAATGATCAATTGCCGGCGAAGGAGCATATATTCTACTAATTACTCCAATAATTAAAACTGTCCTTAGTGATTCAAATAAAATCAGTACCGAGTCAATTTGGTCTAAATGGGTCTGGACGACTGGACCAGTCTGGTTCAGGGCCTGTTGGTCTCTTGTCATAAAATCATTGTAGAGAAGCTGGTCTCTGCTGGACTCTGCTCTGGTCTGGAGAACAATACTGACATCCTGATCAATGGCTCTGGTATTGCCTGCAGAACGCTCTATTGCAGAACGCTCTATAGAACTCAATACGTGATTCATTTAAAGGAAGAGAGAAAAAAAACACAACAAAGTAATCACGTTACTTTGATTCGGATTAATTTGATTGACGATTTTCCCCCTACTTTACAGAATGCTTGAGGTGTCTCAAAAATAAAGTGCGTCCGGAACATTCCGTATGAGTCCGTGTTTGGGGTGATGCTCTCTCAGCCTGTGGCCAGAGGCTTGGGGCGCTCACACTGTGAAGCGTGACAGAGCAGTGCGACACAGAGCAGTCCAGCTAATCCTTAGTTGGTAACACGTCTGACTGTAGGCTGTTTGGTGCTGTGTGTTGGTGAAAGACTGCCACTGTGGACCACCTAACTAAGACAATAATCCCACTATAATTGTTTTGATTGGATAACGGAGGAGAGAAAGGGAGGGAAGGAGAGACTGAGGGAAGGAGGGAGGGAAGGAAGGAAGGAGAGATGGAGGGAAGGAGGGAGTGAAGGAAGAAGAGAGGGAGGGAAGGAGAGAGGGAGGGAAGGAGAGAAGGAAGGAAGGAAGGAAGGAAGGAAGGAGAGATGGAGGGAAGGAGGGAGTGAAGGAAGAAGAGAGGGAGGGAAGGAAGGAGAGAGGGAGGGAAGGAGAGACGGAGGGAAGGAGAGAGGGAGGGAAGGAGAGACGGAGGGAAGGAGAGAGTAAAGGAAGGAGAGAGGGAGGGAAGGAGAGACGGAGGGAAGGAGGGAGTGAAGGAAGAAGAGAGGGAGGGAAGGAGAGAGTGAAGGAAGGAGAGAGGGAGGGAAGGAGAGAGGGAGGGAAGGAAGGAGAGAGGGAGGGAAGGAGTGACGGAGGGAAGGAGAGAGTGAAGGAAGGAGAGGGGGAGGGAAGGAGAGAGGGAGGGAAGGAAGGAGAGAGGGAGGGAAGGAGAGACGGAGGGAAGGAGAGAGTGAAGGAAGGAGAGGGGGAGGGAAGGAGAGACGGAGGGAAGGAGAGAGTGAAGGAAGGAGAGGGGGAGGGAAGGAGAGACGGAGGGAAGGAGAGAGTGAAGGAAGGAGAGAGGGAGGTAAGGAAGGAGAGAGGGAGGGAAGGAGAGAGGGAGGTAAGGAAGGAGAGAGGGAGGGAAGGAGTGTGATGACGTCAGAGGGGAGAAACAGAGGGAGGAAGAGGGTTAGAGAGAAAGAGGAGAATGGAGAGAGCGAGCGAGATGGAGGAGGAGCGAGAGAAAGGGAGTGTGAAAGAGGCAAACAGTTATAGAGAAAGATAGAGAGAGAGACGGGGGGGGGTAGAGGAGGACGGAGGCAGAAATGTGCTGTGACAGTGGATTTGAGTAGGCATGGTGAGGGTAGTGGTGAGGGAACACCTAACTAGCTCCAGGAGAGGGAGGAAGGGAGGGGGGGGGAGGAAGGAGGGAGGGGAGGGAGATAGAAGCCACGCTGGTTTTATGTCCGACAGGCATGCTCTGGTCCCGCTGAAATCGTCTCTTTTCACTCAGGTAGGCAGTTTGGAGGCATCTCTAAAAGAGACAGGGGGGTGAAAGAGAGAGAGGGGGGGGGGGGGAGGGGGAGAAAGAGAGGAGGGAAGGAGGAGGAGGAGGAGAAAAGACGTTCAAGTATCAAAGGATGTTCCCCTTTTAATAATGTAAGAAATATTCTAATTTCTAAAAATAAAGCCCTCCCCCCTTCATCCTGTTTTGCTAATAGAAGCTGTAATGTAATCTGTCCCCAGGCCAGATTAGCACGCTGGCCCCCGGCCTCCACAGCCCCCGACTGCAGCACAGGCAAGTTCCTCCAAACTTAGACTGGCGACGGGGGGAACGGAACACAGATAAGGCCTTTTAGAAGGCCGCCATGTTTTTTTTTGGGGGGGGTGGTGGGGGGCAATTAATTTGATTACTGAGCATGTGGGTAGGTATGTATGATGGCCGCTTCAGCGCTCCCCCCCCCCCCCCCCCCCCCCCCCCCCCCCCCCCCCCCCCCCCCCCCCCCCCCCCACGCGACAACACAAGCGCACTTTCATACAAGCGGCCATCAAGCAGACAAGTTCATTATCTAGGCGGCGATAAGTGAGGCATGGTGTCGGATGACGATGCGCCGGTTCGGATCTTCATGATGCGACGCGGCGGCTCGTACGCGTTTTCCTTTAGCGTGTGTTTTTTGCGCGCGCTGTCGGCGTGCTCGCGCGTGTTATGTGTCATTTTCCAAACGCCATCCCGACAAACGAACGCCTGCGAGCCGTCAGGAGGAGTGATGGAGTCCTGCTGTTCAGCGGCGTGGAGGAGGGGCCACGCCTGGCGTGGAGGAGGGGCCTGGGGTTTAGATGGCGTGGGCGTGCGCGCCCCCTCCTCCCCCCCCCTCCCCGTGCTCATCGGGAACGAGCCGGAACCGTGTTCAGGTTCCGTCGCCGCAGCGACAACGGCTGAGCGGCCTGTTATGGGATGTTTCCCCCACGCACACACGCCGACACACGGATCACGCCACTCGCGTGTTCCCTGTGATGTTCACGGGACACATTTGACGAACGCCGCGTGTGTGCATGACTGTGTGAGTGTGTGTGTGTGGTGCTGTGTGTGTGTGTGTGTGTCAGTTTCGAGGCACTGGACTGAGACTTCTCACTGTCATAAGGAAGTCACCAGCTCCCCCCCCCCCCACTCCCCCACCATCTTCTCTCCCTGACAAGCCCTGCAGTCATTCAATCAACACCGCCCGCCCCCCCCCCCCAGCACCCCGAACCATAGGTTTTCATTGGTTAGAACAACGACAGTTTTGCTTGATTCGTGGTGCACGGCGAACTTTAATTATTTGAAAAATGCACTCGTTAATTAATATCTCATTAATGAGGGAGTTGCTTGGTCAAGTGTGTTTGCTCCCAGGCACATTTCTGCTGTCGCTGTCCTGACACCCCCCCCCCCCCCCGCCCACCCTCCCCCTCCCCCCTGTGGACCCTCCCTCATGTCAGATAGGGAGGGGGAGGGAGGGAGGAGGGGTGCGGGGGAAAGTGGGGAGTTCTTGCAAGGGTATCAGGTGAATCCTGGATGTGGCTGAGAGAGACAAAGAATTATGATAGGAACTGGAGAGATGGATGGAGATAGGGATGGAGATAGGGATGGAGAGAGAGATGGAGAGAGGGATGGAGAGATGCAGGGGGAGAGGGATGGAGAGAGAGATGGAGAGAGAGATGGAGAGAGGGATGGAGAGATGCAGGGGGAAGAGGGATGGAGAGAGAGATGGAGAGAGAGATGGAGATAGGGATGGAGAGATGCAGGGGGAGAGGGATGGAGAGAGAGATGGAGAGAGAGATGGAGATAGGGATGGAGAGATGGAGGGGGAGAGGGATGAGAGAGAGATGGAGAGAGAGATGGAGATAGGGATGGAGAGATGGATGGAGAGAGGGATGGAGAGAGAGATGGAGAGAGAGATGGAGATGGAGGGGATGGAGAGATGGGGGAGGGATGGAGAGATGGAGGGGGATGGAGAGAGGCAGAGTCCTCGCTGATGTGTGTTGGTGTTCACGTCATCCTATGCAGGCCTCATAAACAGGAGAAACCGGTTCCTCTGGGACCTCCTGAGGTGGAGCGCATGTGGTCTCCCTGGAGCTAGCAGACTAGAAGTCTCTGTGTGTGTTTGCACAGTGAGTGAGTGTGTGTGTGTGTGTTTGTACAGTATGCGTGTGTGTGTTGCGGGGTGGTATGAGGGTCTGTGTAATCGTAGCTGCTGGTGGGGTCAATAATTAGGGCAGTCGAGGTCCTATTAAAAACTCACATTCTGTCAAATCAGTTCATTACCCAGTGTGTGTGTGTGTGTGTGTGTGTGTTCCTCCCCTAGTCCCCATCCCTAGCTGCAGTAACCTAATGCTTGCGGGGTATAGCTTACATGTTTGTTTTCTCACCCTCACGCTTGTGTGTTGTGTGTTGGGGGGGGGGGGGGTTTGTGTGTGTGTGTGTGTGTGTGTGGGGGGGGGGGGGGGGTTCATGTTTAGAGGGAGTCCCTGGCTAGGAGGAAAGGGAAACACAACACTGTCCTAACACACACACACACACAAGCGCATACGCGTACAGTTTTCTAGAGGTAGACTCAGTTTCAGGGTTAGTTTCAGGGTCAGGATCTGTACATAGCACTGACCCCCCCCCCCCCACCCCAGCCCCCCCCCCCCACACACACACACACACACACACACGCCTACATCCAGCCTGTGGTAACGGGAAGTGTTTTAAACTGTTAGAGGAGCCGTGAGGAAAGGCTGTGTGAGTGCAGGGCTGTCAGTCAGATATGTGGTCTGTGGGGGGGCGGGGGGGTGGGGAGGGAGGGAGGGAGGGAGGGAGGGAGGGAGGGAGGGAGGGGAGGGAGGGAGGGAGGGAGGGAGGGAGGGAGGGAGGGAGGAAGGCGGGGGCGGGGATGCTGTCACAGCTGTCACTCAGCCTGGGATAGAAGTGTCGACTAATGGATTCCTCCAGGCGGACGCCCTAGCACGGCCGGCAGAAGTAAAATCGATGCGTTGTCATGAGCGAGTGAGGCATCATCAGACAGAACGGGCAGGTGTGTGTGTGTGTGTGTGTGTGTGTGTGTGAGACAGACAGATGCTCTGCTTAGTTTTACAAGCCCAGTGGGGCCTCTGTTACGATGCTGAGCAAGAGAGGGCTCCAACCTCCATCAGCGCTGGTGCTCTTATTCCCCAGTCACACACACCACACACACACACACACACACACCAGCAGTCACACACCTGATAATCAGAACATTGTTTCCCTGAGCCGATCATTCGAATTATGCAAAAATATCGTCTCTGTCTCACAGTTCATATTCTCCTCATATATAGAACCTCACATTCCTGAGCATGAAACGGAATCATTCAACTTGAAAACTTACTTAAATACTCAAACTTTATTTATTTTGTATACATATTGCCCATACGAAACTGTCACAGCAGAGGCTCCAGGCTGCGGCCCCAGGGGGGCGGTGAGTCGTCTTCAGGCCGTCCGTGGCCCTCTGCCAGGGTAGCTTCCTGACCCTGTGCAGGTACAGGCCAGGATGGAGCAGCCCGTTCCACAACGCCGTGGACGATCGTGAACAGGTGTATCTGACAGAAGACCTCCTCTGCGATGTGGCCGAAGAGACAGGACGTAACGACGAACGGCACGTAGCTCAGCACCATCGTGACCTGGATGATGGCGACGTACCTGAAGGCTTTCCTCTTCTGCCGGTTGGAACGCCCCCCGCCCTGTCCTGTTTCCCCTCCCCTGGGCCTGACCGCGTCAGGGCCCTGAGCACGGACAGGCAGGCGAAGGAGTTGACGAGGAACACGAAGCAGAACATCGAGATGCAGATGGGGACGAAAACCAGGTTGTTGCGGAGGCACATGAACCAAGCGGCGGTGAGGGTTTGAGTGGTCGCAACCCAGACCAGGCTACAGCAGAGCAGCCGGTACCTCAGGGGCTTGTACCTAGGACAAGGACAAGGTCAAGGTCAAGGACAAGGTCAAGGACAAGGTCAGACAGTGTCGCTAAGTACCTCGCAAAGCACACGAAGAGCTACATTCGCTCCTGCAGTTCATTCACATTTACATGTATTCATTTAGCAGACGCTTTTATCCAAAGCGACTTACAGTAAGTACAGGGACAATTTTCCCTGAGGCAAGTAGGGTGAAGTGCCTTGCCCAAGAACACAACATCATACAGCCACAGCCGGGGCTCGATCTCACAACCTTCCGATCATGAGGCCAACGCCTTAACTGCTGAGCCATCTGACCCCCCAACAGGGAGCAGTTCCTTCTCTCGTTGCTCTAACCCAGGGGCAATTCCGGTCCTCGAGGGCAGTCGTCCTTAAGGTTCTAGATGTTTCCCTGCTCCAGCTCACCTGATTCTAATGAAGGGTCATGATCTGGCTTCCGCAGAGCTCGATGGCAACCTGTTCGGTCAGATGCGCTACACCAGGGAAACGTCTAAAACCCTCAGCGACCCTCCAGGACCCGGAATTGCCCACCCCTGCTCCTAGCTGCAGGATGGTGTGGTCCGGCCTGGCCAGCAGTGGGGCACCTGGACCTTGTAGTCCTTCAGCCTGCCTGAGGAAGCTACCTGAGGAAGACCATGGGGTGGACCACGGCCACGTAGCGCTCCAGACACAAGCAGCTCTGGAGGATCGGCCTGACCTCCCTGTGCTGACTGTAACTTAAACTGACAGATAACATTGGCCTGTTTTGATCTGAGTAAAAAACACAATTCTATAATTGTTAACTATGGCGCAAGAGAGAGAGAGAGAGAGAGAGAGAGAGAGAGAGAGAGAGGAAAGAGAGGAGGGAGGAGTGGGAAAGAGAGCGAGAGAGGAGAGTGGAAAAGAGAGGTATGCGACAGAGAGAAATCAAGTCGGATCGAAAGAGGAAAAAAAAACGAGGGGAAGAGAAAAAAAGAGAATATTGTGGGAGGGAAAACCATTAAGATTAACAGATGACACGTCAACTGTGCAGATGATCTGAAGCTTAGTTAAACACACACACACTGCATGTCAATTATTGAAAACCACAGGACGCTAAGTCCAGGTAATCTCGTGAAGTGTAAATAACATTCTTTTTCATGGCAGCTTAATTGAATTCATTTGCCTCCATTTAGAAATAACATAATTAAATTGCTTGTAGATGCCTTCAAGAGCGTTCAAGAAAAACTGAGCCCCGAGTTAAAAAGACACATTTTTTCTGCAAAACACCTTTAAATCGAGAAGAATCTCCACAGATCTAAAGGAATCTAGAGGAAAAAACAAGAAACTACACACAAACTCACACGCACACCTTCAAACACACAAACTCACACACACACCTACAAATACATGCAAACTCACACACACACACCTACAAATCACACACGCAAACTCACACACACACAAACTCACACACACACCTACAAATACATGCAAACTCACACACACACCTACAAATACACACGCCAAACTCACACACACACACACACCTACAAATACACACACAAACTCACACACACACACACACACACACCTACAAATACACACGCAAACTCACACACACACACACACACACCTACAAACACATGCCAACTCACACACACCACATACGTACAAATACACAACGCAAACTCACACACCCACCTACAAACACATGCAAACTCACGCACACACACACCTACAAATACACACGCAAACTCACACACACACACACTACAAACACACGCAAACTCACACACACACACACACACACACACACAGATAGATTTAAGGCTGCCACCAGGCAGCCATTATGAAAATATGTTGACCTTTGGAAGGAGGACTGCAGCAGAATGGAGGGGGTCCTTCAGGCAGCTGTTTGGCAGCCAGCTCTGACAACATATGCCAGTTCCCCCCTAAATGTTCTGTCACTTTATTAAGAAATTTAAGTACAACAGTATAATTTTTTTATGAAGTCTATAAAGGAGAAGCCAGCTCCACATTAATTTCTCCATGAACAGTGAACTTTCCGAGCGATGTGCTACTGGGTTACATCATTAATTCCGGCACAGCTGTGAACCCAGAACTATATCTTCCTCTTTCTTCCTGTCCACTTCCTTTCGTTTTCTTATTATTTATTTGGCTTCTTGTCCTCTGTCAGTGCTGTCTGCTGCATAAACGAGCATCACGTCTGTTCCCTCCATCGAGCCGTTCCTCCTTCCTTCCATCCATTCGTCCATCCATTGATTTACCCATCCATCCATCTGTTTCAGGTGTGGTCCACATCGCTCATCACTTCCTCCCTCGCTTGCCCACGCAGGGGCTGGTGCAGAGTCCCAGCCCGCCAGCCACCTCAGGAACGCCAGGCCACCCATCACAGCTGGCCAGGGGGGCCGGGGGGCAGGGGGTCAGCGGGGTAGGGGGGGTAAGGGGGTGGGGGTTGCAGTGTTTTCCTGGGGAGCGAGAGTCACTTTTTTTCTGCTTCTCATCCAGCCCTCCATGCAACTATCCTCCCTCCCTCCCTCCCTCAGTCTCTCCCTCAGTCCGTCCCTCCGTCCGTCTGTCCCTCCCTCCCTCCCTCCCTCAGTCCCTCCGTCCGTCCCTCCCTCCCTCCCTCAGTCTCTCCCTCAGTCCTCAGTCCCTCCGTCCCTCCCTCCCTCCCTCCCTCCCTCCCTCCTCCGTCCGTCCGTCCGTCCGTCCCTCCGTCCGTCCCTCCCTCCCTCCCTCCCTCCCTCCCTCCCTCCCTCCCTCCCTCCCTCCCTCCCTCCCTCCCTCCCTCCCTCCCACCCTCCCTCCCTCCCTCAGTAGCTGGTCTTGTACAGCAGTGCTGCTCTAATGATGTTCAGGCCTCCATCAAAGCGTTGCCCCCCCATGGTTCCTCAGGCCGCCAGATAAAGCCAGGAGAACACACACGCACTCACTTCTTTTTACACACACGCGCACACCACACACAGACGAGCGCTCACACTTTGTTCACAGCACACGCGCCCCGCCCTTTTTCACACAGGCACGCACACACTTTTCCACACGCACATCAACGCCATACAACCATGTGCACACAAGCACACACACACAAACACACACACACAGTACACACAAGTGCTTCATGTAAACACACACTCGCAAATACAGACACGGCAACAACACACAGTGACCTCTCTGCTCGCTGTATCAAAAACTTGATGGTTTTCAAGATGGAGCAGCTTTCATTTCAGGCGCGGTGTGTCTGAATGGATGACTGTGTTACAGACCAGTAGTCCAGCAACCACACAGAGAAAAGTCTATTGATTTCCTGCCAATATGTTGCTGTGGCAAAGAGAGATCTGGCTACAGTGTGATCCCATAAAATCCTTTTGTACACTCACTCCCTCAAATGTGTCTCTCTCTCTCTCTCTCTTCCTCCATCCTCTCAGTGTTCTCTAACTTTTTTCTCTCTCTCTCTCTTTCTCTCTCTTTCTCTCTCTCTCTCTCTCTCTCTCTCTCGCTCTCTCTGTTTCTCTCGCATACGCTTCTGCTTTTCATATTATCGTTCCATTTTCTCTTTGCCCTCAGTCTCTCTCTTTCTCTGGGGGATGATGTTTATGTTCTCTCCCACTCTCTGCTCAGTTGTCCCACCTGATAATTACAGTATCTGGTCCTTAGTTGGAAGAATAGAACAACACACACACACACACACACACACTCACACATCCTTCTTCAGGTGATAATTGGTCTCTAATGCCCACATCCACCTCTTCTAATTAATCCTGGACCTGTTGTCCAATCAGAATCTAAATTTACCCGCCTGCAGGTGTGTGAGAGATACATTATACCACGATTATTGTTTAAATAAAGGCTCACATTAATATAACTGCACACACTTGCTGGTCTTGTGTATATTTACATGCTGTAAACTGTTTATACATATTCAATAATGTACACAGTTGAACAACATGGCTCAATCTAATCCTGTTGACGTCAGTGAGGCTGTGTTTAACAGATTGTGGTTACAGGGTGTGTATTACAGAGTGTGTGTTACAGAGTGTGTGTTACAGGCTGTGTGCTACAGGGTGTGTGTTACTGCGGTCCCAGCCAGACGAGCCAATCTCAGAGCAGCGAGGGCCCGTCTCTCTGAGAATCGGTGGTGGGGAAGATGTGGCGATTCGGCACCCCCCCACCCCCACCCACCCTGAGAGGGAGGGAGGGAGGTGAGGGAGGGAGAGGGAGAGAGGGAGAGAGGGAGAGAGAGAGAGAGGGAGAGAGAGGAGAGAGGGAGAGAGAGAGGGAGAGAGAGGGGAGAGAGAGAGGGAGAGAGAGAGGGAGAGAGAGGGGAGGGAGTCGGCAGGTCCACCTGTCCGTCTGTCCGTCCACACCGTGCTATCCCGGCGCGCTCCCTCGCTGTGTGTTACTGTACGGAGCCTGGCTTTGTTGTGCTCGCCCCCCCGCCCCCAACCCCCCCCCCCCTCCCTCCCGGTGGTCTCGGCCCCTCCCCACGCGCGCGGCCCCTGCTGTTAATTAGCTGGGCGCTAACGTGGCGGCTCCGCTCTCTCTCTGATGCAGGAGCGACACAGCAGCAACAAAGAGCGGGGCAGATCGGGGAGCGGCCTGATTAAAGGCCTGCGCCGCTATCGTGAGGTGGAACACAATGAGTCGAGGAAAGCTTTGAAGTGTGTGTGTGTGTGTCCCCTGCCTCCGTTGCTCGTACAGACAAAGCTATATGCATTATTCATTCTAATGTATGGAACACGCCCGCCTTATGCAGATTCACACAAAGATACAAAGTTTCTTTGTGTGGGTCTAAATGGCCAATTATTTTTCTTGTAACGAGATCTGCGATGGTCAAACGAGCGAACAATGTGTGTGTGTGTGTGTGTGTCAGTGTGTGTGATGGAGGTGTGTGTTGTCAGTGTGTGTGATGGAGGTGTGTGTGTGTGTGTCAGTGTGTGTGATGGAGGTGTGTGTGTGTGTCAGTGTGTGTGATGGAGGTGTGTGTGTGTCAGTGTGTGTGATGGAGTGTGTGGTGTGTCAGTGTGTGTGATTGAGGCATCTGTTTTTTTTACCTTGCTTAGGTTTTGGCTGTGGCTTCTCTCCATGGTGACTGAAAGCAGACAGGGGAAGTCAGACCTCAGTGTCTTCACTGGCATCCATGTCAGGAAGGAGTGGATCACATTTCACGAAGTCAGACCTCAGTGTCTTCACTGGCATCCATGTCAGGAAGGAGTGGATCACATTTCACCTGCCCACCCAACACTTACACCTGAGAACCTGCGCTGTTGGTGGAAATCAGCGACCTCATGACTGCTGTGTGTTTGCATGTCTTCCATCTCCCTCTCCGTCACCACCTCCTCTTCCTGTGTGTGAGTGTATGTGTGTGTGTGTGTGTGTGTGTGTGGTGTGGCAGTGACAGGAGAGCGTCTCTTTACTGGAGTGTTGTCAGTGAGGATCTCCTCTTGCACAAACAGACCAGCTGCCATTCAGACCTGCTACTGCCTCAGCGTGTGCGTGTGTGCGTGCGTGCGTGTGTCGACGTGACAGGTGTGAATTAATGAGAGGAGTGTGTGACGGCTAGGAGGCAGACATGGAGGTGGGAGGGGCAGAGAGGGAAGGAGGGGAGGGGACAGGAGGACAGGAAGGTAACCTTTCCACGGAGGAGCAGCGTGACAGAGGGAGAAAGAGGAGGAGTGAGAGAGGAAGAGGGAGAGAGGAGAGAGGACGTGAGAGGAGAGACCTGCTGTACCTCAGGTACCCCCACAACAGCCCAACACCAAAACATATCAGCTTGAGGACGGAGAAAGACTTCGCTGGTAGGGGGGGTGTCATCGCGCGTGCGCTTTCGTGTGTGGATGCGTACGTGCGCAAGTGTGTCCGCGGTCCTGCACGCGTGTGTGTGTGTGTTCCAGGTTCCTCCCGGCCACCATAGAGAGACCAGCAGCTAGTGTGAGTCTATCAGCGTGGCACCTGCTCCCGCAGAAGTCCTGATGAACCAAAGGTTGTCTTCATTAGGTCCATTAATATTCATGACGGATGGTAATTCTGACACAGAAAAGGTCTCACTAACCTTTTCTGGCGCATTTTTTCACTTCTCAAGGAAATTACAGGGCGGCGATGGCTTAATTAATGCCTGGCCTGCCCGCTCGTGGTTTGAGGGGCTGTCACTTGGAGGCTGGGGGTCCCTGTCACCTCGACAGGATTGAGAGAGCAGAGAGAGAGAGAGAGGGAGGGAGAGAGAGACACAAAGAGAGAGGGGGGGGAGAGAGACGCAGAACACAAAGAGAGAGAGAGTCACAACACAAAGAGAGAGAGAGAGAGAGAGCGAGAGAGAGAGAGAGAGAGAGAGAGAGAGACAGAGAGAGTGAGTTGGAGGTAAACAACAAATCAGGGGTCTCTCCTTTGCTGTGGATCTTCTCACAGTAGACGTCGTGTCCTGAGCACACTAACACCCAGAGAGACATACAGATGAATACGGTTGATTGATTAGATCCAAACACACACACACAGACACACACACACACACACACACACACACACAGGAATACACTCAGGAACGTAGACAACAAAAAAACCTGTATTTTCTTAGTCATGTCAAGCAAAAAGATACAAAAGTTCAGCCACAGAGGACTGCGGGTAGGCGGGGGGGAAGGTGTGGGGGTGAGGGGGGTGAGGGGGGGGGGGTAAGGAGGAGAGGCAGGTAGGTCTCATTACGCTGTTGACTCCATCCCATCCCTCAGGTGGAGACGGGGACACACACACACACACACACACACACACACACACAACAGAGCGGGCTCACTGCTCTGAACAGGATTGCAGCCATCTTGTCAGACGGCCCCCTATTTGTGTTGTCGTGCATTTGAAGCGCATTCAGGTGTGGGTCTGTCGGGGTGGGGGTGGGGGGGTGGGGGGGTGGGGAGTCTTGTCATGGTTGCGTGGGTAAAGTTTTAGGATTTAAGGTCACCGATTGGGTTAGGGTTGCGGTTGGGGGGGGGGGGGGGGCACGGACCCCTCCCTTCTGCTCGTGAAAACAGCGTGGCGAAGACGCAGCGACGCTCCGTGTTTGGCGTGCGTGCGTTCCAAACTTGTTCATTTATCAAGCGCGTGCGGATCTCATTTCTTTCCCGCGCCGGCTTAGCGACACATAATTACCCAGGGTGCTTTGTTGTGACAGCTTCAGTCACTTCTCATCTCCACTCCTGCTGAGAGGCTGGTAGCTAGTCCAGCAGGTTCTCCTCTACCTCTCAATGGTCACATCTAGAATGGAAAGGGCTCCCATTTAAACTGACAGGAGAGTCAATTAGAAGCACTCTCTCTATATCTTTCTTTCTCTCTCTCTCTGTTGGTCTGTCTGTCTCTCGGTTCTCTCTCTCTCCTCTCCTTTGACGTGTTCAGTTAATAACGTACATTAACAAGATTAACAGACAATAATGCTACTTGTTAGCTGTGTTTTTTTTATTGTGAAGAGTGAATTAGAGAGAGAGAAGGAGAGAGGGAGACTGAGGAAAAGAGGAGGGAAAGAGGAAACAGGAAGTTGTGACGACACTCAGGTTGGCAGTCTGATGCAAGCGTTGCCGTGACCTGGAGTCACAACTTTTCAGATGACCCTGAGGCAAATGTCACGTGTGTGTGCGTGTGTGTGTGTGTCAGGGCTAGGCATGGGACGTAAGCCTGCGATGGTAATAAGATGTAACATTTTAGACGGGTTGCCATCATCCTCGGGGACGTGTGTTACGATAACAACATGTGTTGGTATCTACTGACGCAAGGCGTGCGCACGTTAGCATGTGTGCGTGCGTCAGCGGGTGTTAGCATGTGTGTGTGAGCCAGCGCATGTCAGCGTGCGCGGGGATGGCTGCGAGGACCGCTGCACTGCATGCTGGGAAGGCGCCAGAGAGAGAAGAGAGCGAGGGGGAGAAAGCCCCGCCTCCCAGACGGGCCCTTATAGGAGCAGAGTTTCTAAACGTTAGCTTAGCACACGCTCGCTTCACACGCTCGGTCACTTTGCGCCTAACTTTCCCCCACCGTGTGCACACGCGTGTGCTGAGAGAGCAGCTGAAGCTGATGCCTTGTCCTGGACGCTCAGCATGGCTAATGGTTGTGACAAGACAAGCAGGAAGCCTGGTGGGGCGGTGTCACCACACACACGCACACACTCGCACACACACCACACGCACACACACACACACACACGCACAAAACAGACTCACCCATGAACTGTGATGCTAGCGTGTGGATTTGGGTACGTGCGTGTGCGTGCGCGCGAATGCGTACCGTTTGTGTGGATGTAGGAGGTGTGTGTCTTTGTGAGCGTGTGTGTGAGCATGTGTGTGTGTGTACTTCCTCTCCTGCAGTGCTTCTCAGAGGCTTCATGCGTCTCACTAAGTTCCCTGATGGAGAACCCAGCAGACCCCATCAGTCAGTCCCAGCAGTCGCCTGAGTAAGTTTGGGACCACTTTGAAACCCTTGGAGTTGGAGGGGGGGGGGGGGGGTAGAAGGGGGGTAGGAGGGGGGTAGGAGGGGGGCGGGGGGGTTGAGATTTAGGGGGGGGCGGAGGCAGTCGCAGAGCCGAGGCAAAAGACAAAGTCAAAAGCCGAGGCAGAGGGAGATGGTGAGGTAGAGGCAGGGCTAGGAGTCAGGACAAGAGGGCCCGAGGCTGGAGGCAGGAGGCAGAGGCCGTGGCAGGGACAGAGGCAGAGGGGCGAAAGCAGAGGCAGGAGCGGAGGAAAGATCAGAGGCAGAGCTAGGGCACAGAGGCAGAGTTTACAGTATAGATCTGTAGGTCCGAGGCAGCGTAAGCTCCAGAGTGGGGCTGCGTGTCAGGGCCTCTCTGCCCAGGATCAGGCCCCTCATGGCGGGAGAGAGGAGCCGAGAGGGCCCCTCTATAAGCTGACACCCATTCTCCTCCCTCCTACCTGCAGCTGTGAGCTCACACTGCCCAGGGCCCCCCTCCAAATCTCTCTGCCTTTCTCTCCGCGTCTCCTCCACTCCTTCTAAAGCTCCACCCATCCATCTATCCCTCCACGCTCGCAGGTGTCTGCCTTTCTTTTCCCTCCCTCCCTCCCTCCCTCCCTCCCTCCCTCCCTCCCTCCCTCCCTCCCTCCCTCCTCCCTCCCTCCCTCCCTCCCTCCCTCCCTCCGACTCCAACGCAAACACCGCTGTCTCTCCAAATATCCTCCCCGTTCTCTCTCTCTCTCTGCCTCTCTTCTCCGCCCCCCCCCCCCCCAGCCCCAATTCCACAGCACGCACAGCCCCCCCCACTCAGACACAGTTAAAACTCCGAACCTCGACTCTCTCCTTTCAGGGAATGTGGCAGGGCCGTCTTCCATCATCTCACGAGATCCCCTTTCATCTCAACACGCCTCTGCTCCAAGCCGCCCCCCCCGCCCCCACACACTCTGAAATGACTATCTATCCATGGCTGGACTGATGGGGTGGGGTCCTGACAGGGGTGGGGTCCTGGAGGGGGGGGGGGGTGTGGGGCCCTGGAGGATCCCTGTGATCCCTGGTCAGCGTGGGTTAGCAGATTAGCCTCTTTGTCCCTCCGTCCACCCGGGAACAATGAGGGCCGCCTCCGCTGCCCCCCCAGCACGCTCCCACCGAGACGAGCGGCGTGACGCCCCGACCCCTCGACCCCCCGCCGCCCCCCCCCCCCCCTGCCCCCCACTTCATCAGACCACATCACCTCCTCCCCCTGTCCCCTGATAACCCCTCCCCCCCGCCCCCCCCATTCCCCAACCTCCACCGCTAACCGAGCCCTTCCCTCGACATACCCCCCCCCCTTCAACAGAAGCCCGTAGGAGAACTTGGGGGGTGGGGGGTGGTGGGGGGGGTGGGGGCAGAGCGGAGTCTGGTCAGCGATCGCATGATAGCTCCTTTGCCTGTCTCATTCTGACCAGCGGCACACACACACACACAGACACACACACCGCACCGTCCCCTTAATGAGGACATCTGGAACCTGGTTGGCAGCACACCTTACTGAGGGAGAGGATGAAGCAGAGGGGGGAGGGGGGGGCAGGAGGAGTGAGGAGGAGAGGAGGAGAGAGGGAGAGAGGCAGACAGAGAGAGAGAGACATAGAGAGAGGCAGACAGAGAGGCAGACAGAGAGAGAGAGAGAGAGAGAGAGAGAGAGAGAGAGAGAGAGAGAGAGAGAGAGAGAGAGAGAGAGAGAGGGGAGGAGGAGGGCAGTGAAGGGAAGCGAGGGTGAGTGCAGCTGATATTAACAGGACCCCAGGGAGGGCCCGATCACAGGAGGGCCCAAGAGAACACTTACCACTGGGGCCCTATCTTGTTACAGGGGGACCCAGGGTCTGCTGGGGCCGCAGACACACACACAGGCGAACACACACACACACACAGGTGCTGTAATAGAGTGAATCTGCCTAGACACACACACACACACACAGGTGCTGTAATAGAGTGAATCTGCCTAGACACACACACACACATCACACACAAACGCAGCGACCTTACCACACTCTCTGTTCTCCTCCCCGCCCCCCTCCCCTCCTTGCCTCTCCTCTCTCCTCCGAGAGGGGGACAGGAGGGATTTCACCAGAGTGGTCCCTGTTTACTCCTTCTAGACCAAGTGAAATCAGCGAACACAGCCGCACACACACGCCCTTACACACACACACACACACACTCCTCACCCTCGATCGCGTGAGGCGCTGAGAGTGGGCAGTCATATAAAATTGAGGAAGTTGAATTGCTTAACCTAAAATTGTAGATTTAAAACGTTAAACATTTTGTCCCCCTCCTGAGATCTATTTTAAATCTAAATGGAAAGAGTTTAACTGAAAAACGTTTTCAGAAGTTTTCGTCACTCTCAACTTCAGCAAAGTTGGCTGGAGTGCCTCATCTTTTTAAAACCCGTCACCTCTCGAAGAAGAAGGAACTCTCTCTGTACTCCTCCCTCTCTCCCTCCCTCTGTCTCACCCCTCGGACCCTCTCCCCCTCCCTCGTCGACCCTCCCCAGAGAGACAATAAGAGAGAAACAACCCCCCCCAACCCCCCCCAGCCCCCCCAGCCTCCCCATCTCTCCCTCTTCTCCTCCCTTCCCTCCCTGCCCTTTCCTGGCTCTCCAATTAAGCTGCGGCAGGTTTCCATCATCTGTCTGTCAGTGTGTGTGTGTGTGTGTGTGTGTGTCTCTGAAGTGCTGAGGCAAGCCAGGCCTGTCAGGAAATGAACTCATCACTTTGTGACAGCTGCTAATTTCTCCCTCTGCTATGTCACACACACGCACACACACACTCACTCATGCACACACTCATGCGCACACTCACACACACTCACGCACACACTCCCTGCTGCAGCTCATAATGAACTACCCAGCGCTGATTATAGACTGGCACGGCTGGAGAAACACACACAGACATAAACACACACACACACACACAGACACACACACAGACACCAACGTAAGCCCACAAAGATTCTACATGTCCTCTCGTCCGTGTGCGAACACACACACACACACAGACAAACACACACACTTGGGAGGTGAACGTGAAAGAAGACTTGCGGACGGGATTACAGGTTCGGACTGCTGTCTGTGATCGCGCGTGTGTGTGTGTGTGTGTGTGTGTGTGTGTGTGAGTGTGAGTGTGTGCGCACAAGAGAGTGAAAGAAAGGGAATACCGTGCCTGTATGACAGCTCTCTATCACCAATCACCATCCTCCACCTTAGTGAGCTGATCTCTTGATGCCCTCTGGGTGGGAGTGTGTGTGTGTGTGTGTGTGTGGGGGGGGGTTGTGTGTGTGAGTCTTTGTTGTTGTTTCCTCTCCGTGTCACTGGAGAGCCGTTATTCTTCTAGTTGTCATTATGAGCTGCCCCTCACTCAATCAGTGCAGTGTGTGTGTGTGTGTGTGTGTGTGTGTGTGTGAGAGGGTGTACATGGGCTTAAATTAATATTGATTCTGCTTCCATTGTCAAGTACCACTGGGATAAAGGATATGTGTGTGTGTGTGTGTGTGTGTGTGCTCATGAGGAGAGCAGGGCTGTGTGGGGTGGGCTGAGGATTAGATGGGATAGCGATCATGATGATGATGATGACGATAACGATGCAGAAAATCATCCTGATGGTGGAGGGACTACATTCAAGCTCATGGCGTTTGAGTGTGTGTGTGCGCGCGCGTGCGTGAAGGTACATTCCGGAATGCTTTCACGACCCACACTTTCGACAAATAACTTTCGAAGAAAGATCAAACTTTATTCAAATCCAAACGCATGTACAAGGTCTCGTTGCAGATCACTGGAATAATACCTGTTCATCAAGACCAAAACGTTCAGGTTTGACTTCGCATCACCTGGGGAAACAGTTGCAGACGAGCTCGGGCGACAGCCGGCCAATCATCCGTGCTTTGGACTCGTCAGCTGTGGTGTTCGTTGTGATTGGTCGGAATACCACAGTACCTGATATGCCGAGCTGAACACTCGACAACTAAAAGCCAATCGAATTAAACTACACAAACTAATACGTAAAAAAAAGAAAAAAAAAGAAGGAAAAAAACCCGCAAGCGAGGATAATTTGACGTTCAAACAATCAAAGAATGTTTACAAATGTTAAACTCATCTGAATGGTGACAGAATTCAACAATGTGTTCATTTGGATTTCCCTTCAACATAAGACACTATCAGACTATCAATCGGGAGTATTCCATTGAAAAGCTCTTCTGACACTCGTGATTGGCTGAGGATGGTGACCCATTTTGAAACGAGCACCAAAACCTTCAACGTCACTAAGATAACGATAATGTTAACCTGAGATATTATTAGCCACAAACATATTAAGAAAGAAAAATAAAGAAAAACAAGACACACGATTTTTTCATCAAGGTCTACTCTGCCGTCCATTATTTACCTTGTGCTGGGTCACGATCAAGTGCACCCTGGGTAAATCTACTGGACTGCAGCGTGTGACCCTAACCTGACCCCAGCCTGACCCCAGCCTGACCCTAACCTGACCCCAGCCTGACCCCTAGCCCCGCTCAGCCCTCCAGGACCCACGTTGTGCGGCGCTCCGTCCAGGTAGACCACCATCCCCCTCCCAGCCTCGCCCCCGCCGCCCTGCCCCTCCTGCCCGGCCTCCTCCTCCTCCTCCCCCCCCTCTCCGGATGCGTACACGGCCCCCTGCACCTGCAGCGTGGAGTCGTCCAGCTCCGTGACGATGTAGTGCGTCCCCTCATCGTTCACGATCACCTGGGTCAGACCCTCCTTCATCATCAGCTGACTGGCGGCGAACTGAAGGACCTCCTGCACCACCTCCTCCTGGGTGGGCTCCTCCCGCCGCTCCTCCTGCTCCTCCACCTTCACCCCCCCCTGCAGCTCGCCCCCCCCCTGGGTTGCGCCCCCCTCCGGGCCCCCCCCCCCCCTCCTGCTGCTGCTGGCCCATCTCGCTGACGGCGCTCAGCAGGGCGTCCAGCGCGGTCGACGACTCGGACACCATGTGACCCACGCCTACCCTGCCCCCTCCTCCCGTCACGGTCACCCCCCGCTCCCGCCAGACTCCAGCAGGACGTACTGTGTCCCCCCCCCGGACAGGTGGTGGCCTCCCCCCGACGCCACCTCCCTCCCAGAGGAGATGACCTGGCCGTCCTCAGTGATGTGGAGGACTTCTGCCACCTGAGAGAGGGGGACAGACAGACAGACAGGCAGACAAGCAGACAGACAGACAGAGAGACATACAGGCAGATAGACAGACAGACAGACAGACAGACAGGCAGACAGACAGGCAGACAGACAGACAGATAGACACACAGGCAGATAGGCAGACAGACAGACAGACAGACAGGCAGACAGACAGACAGACAGGCAGACAGGCAGACAGACAGACAGACAGGCACAGACAGAAAGAGTAATGAAGAGAGAATGAGAGAGAAAATATAAATAGAGAGAAAAACGTGACTCTCTTCAATCAGCCAATGATAAAGGACCCAGGCACACTGAGCATTGTGGGTGTTGTAGTTGTGTCGTAGTTGTGCCGTAGTTGTGCCGTAGTTGTGCCGTAGTTGTGCCGTAGTTGTGCCGTAGTTGTGCTGTAGTTGTGCTGTAGTTGTGCTGTAGTTGTGCTGTAGTTGTGCTGTAGTTGTGCTGTAGTTGTGCTGTAGTTGTGCTGTAGTTGTGCTGTAGTTGTGTTGTAGTTGTGCTGTAGTTGTGCTGTAGTTGTGCTGTAGTTTGTGTTGTAGTTGTGCTGTAGTTGTGCTGTAGTTGTGTTGTAGTCGTGGCAGCTCACCTGTCCAGCCATGGCGAGGGTCTGCAGCGTGGCGGCAGCAGACTCCTCCAGGGCGTGGTCGAACGTGACGTCTCCGCCCCCGTAACCTTGGTAACCCTGGATGATGATGACCTGCTGGACCTCCTCCTGCCCAGAACCTTCTGCTGAGCCGGCCCCCCGGCGCAGCGGGGACTCCCCTGACTCCGCCTCCACAAAGGTGGCGCCCTGACCCTTGAGACGACACTCAAACGACTTGGACACGATGCCTGGAGAGCGCGCGCACACACACACACACACACACACACACACACACACACACACACACACACACACACACACACACACACACACACCAAGTCAAATAAGAAGGCAAAACACCATTCAAATCCTTACATTTCCATGTATTCATTTAGCAGACGCTCTTATCCAGAGCGACTTACAGTAAGTACAGGGACATTCCCCCTGAAGTAGGGTGAAGTGCCTCGCCTAAGGACACAATGTCATGTAGCCACAGCCAGGAAATCAAACTCACAACCTTCCCGATCACAAGCCCAACCTTAACCCGCTGAGCCACCTGACTCCCTAACGCAGGGGTAAGAACCAGAGCGTTAGCGGGTACCGCACACTCTCCAGCCATGTTAGGATGTCATGTGCTATAAAACATACTGTTCGCTGCCTGTGGATTTCACACTCTCGTCCTGGCCCTGTCTCGTTAGCCTGTCACCTAGGCAGCGTCACACAGCGACACCTGCACAACCTCCCCCCCCCGCTCCACGAAGCCAAAAGGATGAGACGCAAAAAAAGTGCGGTGTGCTGAAGGTAAACTAGCACTTAAGCATTCCTGGTAATTAATAAACAGGTAATTAATGCCTCATCCAGGAAGAGTATTAAACTGAAGACAGATCGCGGTGGGTGATGTCAGCAGGTGCTAATTGGTCCAACAAACTTGTTGCCAAAAGTGATGATAAGCGCGGTAGAAGCACCATTGTTTTCGGGGGTTTGCGCGAACGCAGACGCGCTTAATCTATCCAAGAGCGGATCTGTGAAATCCAGGCACGGTTAATCTGTCACAGAGAGGATCGGCAGGATGTGTGCTCATCATGCTGCTGAGGGGCCATGACTAACAGACAGAGACCCCAGCACAGCTGGAATGTCTGCATGAAGATCGCAATACCTCCTCTTTAGTGGAGCGTGTGTATGCGTGTGTGTGTTTGTGTGTTTGTGTGTGTGTGAGATGGAGAGAGGCAGCTTGAGAGTTTTCTATGCTATGTGATGCTTTACTTCTTGGCCTACACACACACACACACACACACGTGCACACACACACATGCAAACACAGAACAATCCACTCATCAATCATTGACATCTCCATCTCTCGCTGGCATTTGCGTCGTGTGTCCTGAAGGTTGATCATGTGATCTCCCGGCCCTGCGCATCATGTGACTCTGCCCTGGTCTGATCTAGATACACAGCAGCAGACATCACAACCACCACAGCACTACAGAGAAGGAGAGGGGGAGAAGAGACCGGGGGGGGGGGGGACACTGACATTTACAACAGAAGCTACCTGTTTACACACATCCGAAGACACACACACACACACACAGGGGCCAGTGAAGGCTAACATGGTTGCATAGCTGCATGGTTATACAGGCCAGGAGAAGACAGGGAGAGAGGACGATAACTCACTGCTGAGAACGCCTCTGTGTGTGCCTCTGTGTGTGCCTCTGTGTGTGTGTGTGTGTGTGTGTGTGTGCGTGCGTGCGCCACATTAGCCGTGGGGTGCTGTACAAAGGTTTATGGGGTGTCACTCAGTGACGGTAGCTGTGAATCAAGTTAATGTTGCAC
>CM059294.1:13350000-13357500 GCA_030340665.1 Neosalanx taihuensis
TCCTGATTATTTCTCTATCTCTCTCTAGATAGGTGCAGGTCGTTAGTCTCTCCGCTCTGCCTGTCTCCATTTCACCGCGCTGGAGGCCCCGGGAAGTGTGTGTGTGTGAGTGTGTGTGTGTGTTTACACTACGCTGTCGTTAAGAATGTGCACCTTTGCTTTTTCCGGTCTCTCTCAGGGACGCACTACTCGCCACCCCCCTCCCCCCCCAACCTCCTCCCCAACACACACAGCAGCAGCCCCCCACCTCCATCCCTGTATCACTGGGGCTGGTGTGAGGAGGAATGGATGGAGCCCCCCCTCCCCCCCCTCCCCCCCAGAGCAGAGCTGTCCAGACAGACAGAGAGGCTGCTGGAAAACAGATAGAGACAGACTCCTCTTGTCCCTGCTGGGGATTCAGGGGGCTGGAGAGTTATGGCCTGAGAAGGAGAGAGGGTGTGTGTGTGTGTGTGTGTGTGTGTGTGTGTGTGTGTGTGTGTGTGTTTATGAGGGTATGTACGATTGTGTGCATGTTGTATGTGTGTGTATGTTTTGAGTGTGTGTATGTATGTGTGTGTACAGTGTGTGTGTATGCATTGTGTGTGCGTGCGTATACAGTGTGTGTGTGTGTGTGTGTATGTATGTATTGTGTGTGTGTGTGTGTATGATAGGAAGACAGATCAGACTACCAGCAGAGCTCCTGTGGTCATTTGTAACCGTGGCAGCGTTGAAGCTGCTGCCCAAACCAGACATCCCATAATGACCCAGACTGATGATGTTAATAAGACATGCTGCCCCTCTCTGCTAGACCTGGGGACCCTGGCACAGGGTGGAGAACATCTCTGAGAACACACACACCAGCAGCCACACACACACACACAGAAGGAGCCACACACACACACAGAGAGAAGGAGCCACACACACACACAGAAGGAGCCACACACACACACAGAGAGAAGGAGCCACACACACACAGAAGGAGCCACACACACACAGAAGGAGCCACACACACACAGAGGGAGCCACACACACAAGCAGCCACACACACACACACACACAGAAGGAGCCACACACACACAGAAAGGTTCCTGTACTGCTGGTAGCGGAGGGTTCCGGCAGCAGGGTCTCTATGCGGTGGGCGGGGGGAGGGGGGGAGGGGGGGGCTGTGTGTAACCAGAGAGGTGTGGCTCACGCTTCAGACACGGACACTGCTCTGTCTCCCAGGCGCCAGGACGGCACCGGCCATGACACCGGCCATGCGTCTCACACACTCACACACACACACACACACACACACACACTTACTGTCATATAGATTATTTAACGTGTGTTCAATGAGCAGACTTTTGATGCTGCCGGGATCATATTCACGCTCTGCTTCTACTGTACATCCAAGGATCCACACACACTCACACACACACACACACTAACAAACACACACACGCTCACACACACACACACGTATGCACACACATGCACACACACGTTCACTCTCTCTCACACACACACACACACATTCAAACACTCACACACACACACACACACACACACGCAGCTGAACACAGGCCCTGCTGTGCTCAAGCTAAGGTTGGAGGTTCTTCTCCCACTAGACTGGGGTGTAAATGAATACTCACTTCACTGAAAGTCACTTTGGAGAGAGGCCCGCTATCATGCTTCGACAGCACATAACAACACATCCGCTCACTTAGCGACACACTGATCTCTTGTTTTATCGACACAGCTCCCTTCAACAGAATGGGAAACACTCTCGCTTGGTGCGTTTTCAGGAATCGGCTCTCACGGGAGGAGTGTGTCAGGTGGGGAGGGACATCGGTTAACTGAGAACTCGGTACGGACTAACACACTTCTGAGCGTAGTTACCTAGACCTGTGTTAGTTGCTGCCATAGTATCTAACCCTGCAGGGTATTAACTCCACTAGCCGGTTCTGTTTAAGCTATCGAACTGTCGAAAGTCTACAAAAAGTGCGCCTCCAGTACGCGCTATATCACAATTAGTGTAAATACTAAAAGACAGGGCAGGAAAGAAATCTAACTGTCGCTTTCCTACCCCCGAGGAGACGGAGAGAGAATAACCGGTCCCCGGTTAGTTAGCCTTGTTAATACGGCGTGCAGAATTAGAATGGGAGAAAGTGCCGGTGTGTAAAGGGGAGAGGGAGGGGAGGGGGAGGCAGGAGTGGCGTTTGACCTAGCGGAGCGTACCCCTCTCTCCCCCCCCCCCCTTCCATCCCCCCTCTCCTTCCCTCCATACCCTCTCTTTACTCCTACCGCTTCAAGTGTCTCCAAAAACTAATAAAGGCGCTCGCAAATCCCCTCCGCGAAGCCCCCTCCATACCACCTGTCACATTAATAACACGCCGCCCGTATTCAAATTTTCTGTCGAAAAGCTAAAGAAAGATTGAACGCCCCCCCTTGGTTGCGCGGCCCAAAGATTGAAGACGTGTCTCATTGACATTGTTAAAAGTTTATGAAAATATATGAATTCTCCAACGTGGCATGCTTGCCGTACTCTCCCCGGCCCGCGCAGTTCTGTGGGGGATCCCTGCTTTTAATCAAAATGATTGAATACCGCAAGTTTGGATTCAGGGATTTTTTTAATGGAGGACGGCTAAAGTGTCACAGACCGACACCAGATGCAGACGCGCTCATACATGCATGCATAAAGCTTTACGCTTAAAAAAATATTATATATATAAATTCATCATTGGTATACATCTTGTTTTGGCCCTGTTTGGATCTGTGTGTGTGTGTGTGTGTCAGGTTGGTGGCCTGAATGTGGGTGAGCATCCGTCTGCTGGCTTGGTGCCTTCTCATTGTAGGGTCGATATGAAGCCATATCTGAGAGCTGAAACATATGGCACAGCGACCCACGCACTTACACACACACACACACACACACACACACACACACACACACACACACACGTTTACCGGAGCAGCTGCTGGTACTGTCAGGTGTATTGGGATGTGTGTGTGTGTGTGCGAGCATGTGTTTTGGTTACACACACACACAGAGCCACATCCTCCAGTTCTCAGAGGGCTCCAGCTCACCATATAGCAGCCCACTCCCCCCCCCCTCACACACACACTTCCTCCCCCAGCTTCACAGGAGCCAGGTGGTGTTTTTCTCCCTCTCCAGGATGCTTGTCAAACAAAGGGACCGTTAGCATGAACTTATCAATCTCTCCAGCTACACCGCTAACAGCTGTGCGTGTGTGTGTGTCAAGGAGGGATGTGTGTGTGTGTGGGGGGGGGGGGGGGGGGGGCAGCGCGATGATATCTCATTAAGGTTTTCGACTTGGTGAGGCTGAATCGAAGGGGGGGGGGGGGGGCGAGCATGTGCAGGGCGGAAGTTAGGAGCGAGGGAGGGGGGGGGGGGATGTGTGGAACAGGAGGGAGGTGACAGAGCTGGAGAAGGTTCCGGGAGGTCACACCTCGGAAGCAGGAAGTGAGGAGATGGAGGCCTTTGGGAAGAGGCAGAGAAGGACAAAGGGAGGGAGGGAGAGTAAACCGTTAGAGCGCAAGGTGAGGTGTGGCTGAAATCATTCAATAACAGGTAAGGAAAGGCTGAAACCATCCAATGACAGGTAAGGAAATGCTGAAACCATCCAATGACAGGTAAGATGCGTTTGGAAAGGCTGAAACCATCCAATGACAGGTAAGGAAATGCTGAAACCATCCAATGACAGGTAAGATGCGTTTGGAAAGGCTGAAACCATCCAATGACAGGTAAGGAAAGGCTGAAACCATCCAATGACAGGTAAGGAAAGGCTGAAACCATCCAATGACAGGTAAGATGCGTTTGAAACCATCCAATGACAGGTAAGGAAAGGCTGAAACCATCCAATGACAGGTAAGATATGGCTGAAACCATCCAATGACAGTTGAAGGCCTCCTCGATCCGACAGATGAGACGAATCCCTCCAACATCAAAGCTTTGGTGGGATCTCTCTCACCAGGCAGGGGAGTTACAGTTATCACTCTCCTCCTCTCCTGTCCCCCCCCCCCGCCAAACTCCCTCTTTCATTATCTCTCCGTCGAGGAGCGAGAGCATGGAGGAGCGGTCTGAAGAGCCTTTTAGATGCACTGAAGCCTGTCACATTACAAAAACATGTCGCTCCAAACTAAATGTGAAATATCAGTAATTGAAGCGATAAATCCGTTGTTGTGTTGCCTCCCCCCCCCCCCCCCCCCCCACCCTCCTTCCCTCCCTTCTGCCCTCTCTCTCTCTCTCTCTCTCTCTCCCTCCCTCTCCATCCTTCTCTGTTGGGGCGCGGACACTTTTGATGAGCGGTAAATTGGAAATTATTTCGAGTTGTACCGTCGCTCCGGAGCGTCTTTTCATCAGCGCCTGTCAGTCAGGCGGGCCAGATGAATTACTGCCCTGTCAATCTGCCTATCAAAAGAGGGGTGAGCCCGCATGTGAGTTGGTGGGGGGGGGGGGTTTGTAGATCAATAAAGAGGTGTGTGGTGGTGGTGGTGGTGGTGGGGGACCAAGGGAGGACAGTGGAGGGGGGGAGGCAGGGGAGGGGGTCGTGATGCCTCTGTTGTGATTGAATAAATCAAAGCGTCACCCCCCCCCACCCCCCACCCCCCATCTGAGTATTCCTATTACCCTGGCACAATTGCGCTTGTGTGTGTGTGAGTGTGTGTGTGCCATTATAGTCACAGGATCCGTCTCGCGGGGGGCGACAGAAGCAAATGAAGTGTAATTGAGGATTAGAACTACAAATGTATAGAATCAGGATCAAAGAGTGCGTCGTCTACGTGGTCACGATCCAGGCCCTCAAACTAAGCATGAGAGCAGTGTGTGTGTGTGTGTGTGTGTGTGTGTGTGCGTTTGCCCGGTGCACACACCCCCTCATTTAATGTGCTGTTGAATGTATAGTGGGTCATCAAGGCTTGTCGCATTGTGCTGACAGAAGCAGGGCGTGCGTGTGCATGTGTGTGTGTGCGTGTGTGTGCGCGAATATATATACAGTATATATGTGTTTTCCTTGCGTTGAGCAGTTCTGCTGTATTGCAAAGACAGAAGGAGAGAGAGCGGGGGAGAGCGAGAGACAGCGAAAGACAGCGAGAGCTCTCTTTATTGCTCGATGCTAAATTAATTGCACCAATTATTCACAGAGAGAGTTGTCTGGTGGCGGCCTTCTGGGGGGGCAGGGCCTGACCGCTCTCCCTCATTTTTAATTGGTTGTCCTGTTGAATAATTGATTGGAGCAAATGTGGGATGGATGGGAGGGTCTGGGGGTCTTCCATCATGGTGGGACGGCCTCTCTGACAGACGGACGCAAATTAACGGGCGGGCGCGCGCCGTAAACAAGGGCCGGGCAACAGCAGCAGGGGCAGGTAGGGGGCAGGTAGGGGGCAGGTAGGGGGCAGGTGGGGGGCAGGTAGGGGGCAGGTAGGGGGCAGGTAGGGGGGGCAGGTAGGGGGCAGGTAGGGGGCAGGTAGGGGGCAGGTAGGGGGGCAGGAAAGGGGGCAGGTAGGGGGCAGGTAGGGGGCAGGTAGGGGGCAGGTAGGGGGGCAGGTAGGGGGCAGGTAGGGGGGCAGGAAAGGGGGCAGTTAGGAGCAAGAATCGAAGAGGAAGTTACTGGTACGGAGAAACGATTGCTGGTCAGGAAGGTGCTTTGAGGTCGTCTGGCTTGCTTTACTCACAATCTCTCTTTCTCTCTCTCTTTCTATCAATCCATCTGTGTCTCTACAGTATCCATCTTTCTATTTGTCTTCTCTTTAACGCGGGCGGGAGGGAAGGAGAGAGGGAGGGAGGCGCTGGAGGAGGGAGGCGCTGGAGGAGGAGGCGGGCGCCGGGCAGGTGTGTTAACGCTCCCCGCGTTTCCACGGTGAGGGCAGTAATTACTCTGGTGTCAGCGTTGCCGCGACGACTCCTCCCCCGGCAGGGTCCACGGGCATCCATAACCCGTCGCCGTGCCGACGGAGTAAACGGCGGGCCATTCATCACACGGTCAGTTGACAAACACCTTCCATAATGGAGGTTTATTTTTATGGGAGGCTGAATCAAGGACTTTCCCATGCATACAAAAACGTGTCACAATTATTTATGGGCTGTGCTGAGACGCACAATATGTCATATCAAAGTCCCATCATGCACCGGGGCGGGGGCGGCGGCCTGTCGATATCTACGCTGCTATCAATAATGTGGAACACCACGGCGATGACACGAACGAGGCTGAGGTCATTCTCTAACACACACACACCCGCGTGCAGGCGAGGACACACACACACACTTCCAGGGAAACACACACACTCACACGGTGATAACACAAAGACGTGCGAGGGGGGAAGAACACACATGGATACACACACACACACACACAAACACACGGTGTCGTTACAACAGTCCACAAAATGTACTGACTGACTGACTGACTGTCTGCCTGTCTGTCTGTCTGTCTGTCTGTCTGACTTTCTGTCTGTCTGTCTGTCTGTCTGTCTGTCTGACTTTCTGTCTGTCTGTCTGTCTGTCTGTCTGTCTGTCTGCCTGTCTGCCTGACTTTCTGTCTGACTGTCTGTCTGTCTGCCTGCCTGACTTTCTGTCTGACTGTCTGTCTGTCTGTCTGCCTGCCTGACTGTCTGACTGTCTGACTGTCTGTCTGTCTGTCTGTCTGTCTGTCTGTCTGTCTGTCTGTCTGACTGTCTGTTAGGGTGAAGGAGATAGCTGGGGATGTGTGTATGTGTGCCTCTCTACATGTACATGGCAAGTGGAAGTGTGACAGTGTGTGTACGATAGAGTAACTGAATGTGTGTGTTACAACCAGGACCTATCAATCTGACTAAGGGGGCGTGCGCGCGTGTGCGTGTGTGTGTAGGGAAGGAGGGGTGGGGGGGGGTGGAGAGGGGGGGGTATAAACCGAGAGCCAAACATAACAAGTTGAAGGAAATCCCTTCTATCGCCAGCCTGCCCGAATCTGAGAGCTGTCAGTCAGCCTGAGTGGCACCCCGCCCCCCCCCCGCCCCCCCCCTGCCCCCCCGCCCCCCCCCGGCCCCACCTCATCCGCCCAGGGAAGCACCAGGAAATTGGCCTGCCAGATAAGAGCCGTGACAGGCAGGGCGCCCCTGCCAAACACTCCAGCACCGCGGCCAGCTCCGTAGGCCACTTGACTGCTGTCCGTCAGGCTGAGTGACAGCCCCACCGCCGCCAGTGGAGAGGGGGGGGGGACCGAGGGGGGGGGGGGGGGGGGAGGAAAACAGATTAATGTACGGCGGGAGGCAGGGGCGGGCTAGGGGGAGTGGGGTGGGGTCTGAGGCGAAAGGGGAAGCATTAAGCCGCGCTGCGGGAAAAATAAATAAATGTGATAAATATGATAATTGAAATGATGAGATTGTGGTACTTGGTGTTTGGGGGGGGGGGGGCGAGGGGACCCTGAGGAGGGGATAAGTCCCTCATTCGCTGTCATTTCGAGCTTTGGCTGGGAACGCACACCATGGTCTGACACAGGAAACGACGCGAAAACACACGCGTGCACAACCGCAGAACACACA
>CM059294.1:13362500-13427500 GCA_030340665.1 Neosalanx taihuensis
TCTCTCTCCCTCCCTCTCTCTCTCCCTCTCTCCCTCCCTCTCCCTCCTTCTCTGCGATGCTCCAGCCAAATATAGGTTACAGGAAGACCAAGCAACTCGTTCATTATATTTGCATAATGAGCTGAGTAAACATGGCAATAGTCATGGAAATGCATACTGGTTAAAATGTTAGCGCGATAACATGTTAAACACCCCCCCCACCCCTAACCGCTTCTCGCCCCCCCCTCCCTCCTCCTCCTCCCCCCACCCCCCTCCCCCCGCCACATGTTTTTTGTACCCCCCCCCCCCCCCCCCCCCCCCCCCCCCCCCCCTCCACACAAGACCCTCTAATAGCTAATGAGCTCCCCAACTCCCAAATTTCTCCGAGATTCAAATGGTTCAGGATTTTCAGCAGCATCTCATCAAAAGGAATTGCTGGGGATTTATGTTCATGTTGATCATGACCCCTCCAGCAGGACCATGACAAACCAAGGCAGTGTCTATCTTATATCTGGGACATCCGACTTCCTAATATGGATGTGCTTCCCTCAATCTCTGTGTTGGATTAGAACAGACAAGCACAAGTAATAAACATCTAGGCTATAATAATGGTCTCCAAACACATACAACGAATCACGTCCACATAAGCACATTTCTCTTGTTCCAACACTCTTAATACATTCGGTATACGGTGTGCTGGGGGGGGGGGGGGGGGGTGTATAAAAGTAACACTACACAATAACCTCATGATAATAAAACAAGGATTTAAAGCCAATCACATTTCCGAGCAGACGACAATGATCAGGTCTATCCACGTTTGCACATCTAGGAGATTATTTAAAGTTTATCATCTGTCTGTGTCTTATCAACTGTCTGTCTCATTTTCGACCCGATCGCTCTGATTCCGTCTCACGGTGCAAAAAAAACCGGAAGAATGAAGCAACGCAAAATAAATACAATAAATAAGAGTTACGTACCTGTTTGTGAGCGAGATCAATTTATTCCTGGAGAATAGAGAAAGAAAAAGACAATCGCGAAGGTGAAAGCATGAGCTGAAGTGCAGATGATTGAGAGAGTCGAGACCACTTGTCTTGCAGGGGGGGGGGGACCCGTCTGCGTTCCTCTTAACTCCCCACACCACCTCGAATGCAACGATAGGATCTCAGATTAAAGTCCAGGTAGATTATTCCCTGGCCACTATTTCAGACACATCCCGATGGAAAGAAGCACGTCTGTGTTCGCCTCCACCGTGTTCTCCTAAAACACCCCTTTTTGGCGGTGGCAGATGGTCTCTCCCGCATTAAATGAACTATCCACTATTGTCAGCACAAACTTCTTTATATGCTCTCCAAACTGTTCCGATGTCCTAGAGATCCTAGAGTTTGGAAACAGGACAACCGAGGACACATGCTTTGGTTTGTTTCGTTGAAAACCCTAATGAATGTAGATGAAATACTGAAGAACAGGTTTTCCAAAGCGCTCAAACTAGACAGCAGCAGATAGGAATGCAACTGCAGAATAGAGAGACACGTTCAAGAAGCCAACAATAGAACTGCCTGCTTCTTAGATGTTGATCATTAGTTTGGTACATTTGGCAAATACAGATGATGAAATATACATGATAACAAATATATAGATTCCTACACAACACTATTATGAACCAGTAATTAGACATTATTAAAAGTGTTGATCTGAAATAGCCTAGATTGTTAAAGGTAAAATATAGATGATAAAATATACATGATAACAAATATATAGATTCCTACACAACACTTTTATGAACCAGTAATTAGACCCAATTCAAAGTGTTGATCTGATAGTGAAACATCCTCATCACAGTGAAAGTAAAACATTTGATCCTATTCATTGAATGGAAACAATTCGGAGGTGTGTGGAAGGTCTTGATGGATCATGAGAGTTGCTACTACAGCCTTGTGACTCTGGGGCTTCTGAGCTGGCTTGGATGTGTGTGTTTGTGTGTGTGTGTGTGTGTGTGTGTGTGTGTGTGTTTGCTCAGTATGCATTGAGAGGGAAGGAGCCATCTTGCTGTCCTGGTGATGCACCTCTGATTTAAGACACTCAGTCTTATCAGCCACAATCCCTGGAATCGTAAACACAGACACTAGCTCACACACACACATGAATCCCCCCCTCCCTCCCTCCCTCCCTCCCTCCCTCCCTCCCCTCCCTCCCTCCCTCCCTCCCTCCCTCCCTCCCTCCCTCCCTCCCTCCCCTCCCTCCCTCCCACACACATTCACACTCACGCCCCCCTCCACACACACGCGCACACACACACGTTTCCCTCCTCACACACACATACATGTCTCCTCTTCCTCATTTACCGTTCCTCCACACACACTACGCACACACACCACACACACATACACAGTACATGTCCTTAAGCATGCACCCATTTACACATCCATGCACATTTAAACATGCACACGCTTCCTTGAACTCACACACACACACACACCAGCAAAAGGCTTTGTAATGAGCCCATGACTAGAGTCCTGTCTCCCCCTGCCTGGGTGCTGCAGTGAGTCTCTGTTGAGATGCTTCCTGTCATACGAGAGGCTTTCAACATCCTCTCCTGCTTCCTTAGTGTTGTTTCTCTCTCTCTCTCTCTCTCTCTCTCTCTCTCTCTCTCTCTCTCTCTCTCTCTCCCCCTCCCTCTCCCTCTCTCTCTCTCTCTCTCTCTCTCTCTTTCTCTCTGTCTCCTTCCCCCCTCCCCTCTCTCTCAGTCCCCCCCTTCCTCCCTCCTCTCTCTCTTACGATTTACTCCCCCCCCTCTCTCTCAGTCTCCCCCCCTCTTCCTCCCTCCTCTCTCTTCCCCTCTCTCTCAGTCCCCCCCTTCCTCCCTCCTTTCTCTCTTACGATTTACTCCCCCCTCTCTCAGGTCCCCCCTTCCTCCCTCCTCTCTCTCTTACCATTTAGTCCCCCCCCCTCTCTCAGTCTCCCCCCCTCTTCCTCCCTCCTCTCTCTCTTACCATTTACTCCCCCCTTCTCTGTACCAGCGTGTCCTTCAGAGTCAGTTCCTCCTGCTGCATCCTCTGTGTTGTGTTTCTCATCAAGTCACTCACTGATCTTTCAACCAAACTTCACTGAGGTGTTCCATGGCTTATTGCTCTCTTCCTTTAGGACCATATAATACTTGCAATCAAGCACTCGCACACATGCACACATACACAAACAAATGCAGAGAGACAAGGCACTCATACACACACACACAAATAGACACACACACACATAATTACACTCACACAGACCTGCACACATGGACATGCACACACACACACACCATTACCTAAGGGGAAGGCTTTTAATAGCTATTCCTCCTGCTAGTCAAGACTCAACAGTGCAGCATGTAATCCAGTCATATTGTACAGGATTGGTGACAGACATCAGTTGTATTAGCAGTTACCACCTGTCTAAGACTGTGTGTGTGTGTGTTGTTGTTTGTGTATGTACGTGTGTGTGTGCAAGTGTGCATGTGTCCCTCTCCATGCATGTCCATGCGTGTGCTCTCTGTATGTTGCCGGTAATCGTTGCGTGTTGGGCGTGTGAATGTGTGCGTCTGCATGTGTGTGTGTGTGTGTGTGTGGTTCTGTAATACTCTGCTGCGGTGAGTGACACCACAGCCCCTGGTGCTCAATTAGCTCTCAATGCATTAGCAACCGCGTGCTAATTGTCAACTGGAGGTGCGGCGCTGTGAGATCCTTACCACTGAGACCATGGTGTGTGTGTGTGTGTGTGTACAGCGTCGGTTGTGTGTGTCGTTGTGTGTCCGCCTCATGGTCAGTGAGCGAGCGCCCCTTGAGCAGCAGCAAGCAGCAAGCTAATGCAAAACTACATCCAATATGCATGTGCTATCAGATGACTGCTTTAGAATGACACCTACTCCGGTTAACTCCCCTCCCTCCCCTCCCTCTCCCCTCCCTCCCTCCCTCCCCCCCTCCCTCCTCAACTCTCCTCTCCTCCCCTTACCGCTCCTCCTCTCACCTCACCTCCCGCCATCCTGTCCCTTCCAGGATGCTATCTGTTCCTTTGCGTCCTCTCACTCTTTCGCACCCCACCTCTCCTTGACCCTCTCCCTCTCCCCTACTTTGTTTCTCTCTTTCGCTCACACGCTCACTCAGCCCTCCCTCACTTTCGTTCCTTCCTCTTTCCCTCAGTCGTTGGTGTCTCCACCCCTCACCCTCCCTCCCTCCCTTCCTCCCTCCCCCTCTCTCTCTCTGTCCCTCTCTCTCTCTCTTCTGCTGCCAGTCTCCTTCTTTCTTTCCTCCCTCTGATACTATCTCACGGTAATCTTCTCTTCATCTTTGCTATTGTCATAGCATCCTCTATCACTCTCATTTTTATTATTTCCTCGTCTCATTTCTCTGTTCTCTCTCCTTTTCTATCTCTATCTCCCTCTCCCTCTCTCTGTCTCCCTCCCTCTATTTCTCTCTCTGTCTCTCCCTCCCTCTCTCTCTCCCTCCCTCTCTCTCTCTATTTCTCTCTCTCCCTGACTCTATCTTTTTCTCTCTTATCATGTTCCAGTGAGCCTTAAAGGGGGGGATCCTCCCACACCATTGATCATGCTATTCTAGCTGTGTGGGGACAGCTTTCCACTGCATCTCAGCATGGCACACACACACACACCCACTGTCACTCACACACACACACACACACACACACACACACACAAAGCTCACCTGCAAGTCAACACCAAAACACAATACAACATTTTACAATGCAATGCATGACATGTTACTGTCATCATCAAGTTACTGTCGGGTTTTTTTCTGTGATTGTGTGATTGTTGACTGGGGAGGGGCGAGGGTGATTGATGGAAGAGCCAGGTTGTGTCGTAGTCCACTAATATAATAAGAGGGTGTAATTACGTCCTAACAGCTTAATCCCATCTAGGTTGGGGGGATGGGGGGGGGGGACTCTACACAGCTAGCCTGCACAGTCTATCTGTTTCCTGTATGTTTGTGTGTGTGTGTACGTGCATGCGTGTGTGTGTGTGTGGCAGTGCATTTTAAGCAGGGGTGACTGCAGTAGGAGGTAGTGTGATGGATCCACAAGATCATGCTGCAGCGCTGACATTGTCTGTACCTCCCTCCCTCCCCCCCCTCCCCCCTCCCTCCCTCCCCCCCCTCCCCCCTCCCTCCCCCCCCTCCCCCCTCCCCTCCCCCCCCTCCCCCCTCCCTCCCCCCCTCCCTCCCTCTCTCCCTCTCCGCCTGCCCGCCTCTCCACACACATTATCACTGTCTAAAACACACTTTCCCTGGAACACTCACTCACACGCACACACACGCACACACACATCCATAATACACCCTCAAGCTATACCACTGTCTCTCTCCTTCACACACACACACACACACGCACATAAAGGAGTGCGATCATTCAAAGCCAGCCGAGCATGCACACGCAGACTGCAGACAAGGTGCTGCATGAAAACACAGCCCAAACGCAGCGTCCAGCGAGGAAAGATGGAGGGCAACCGAGGCAGGAGAACAAAACGCTCCTATATCCCTGTGTGGGTTCAGATCCAGACGTTCTAATCTGTGTCCTGTTTTGGGGTGTGTGCGGCAGGAAGCCGTTTCTCCACACAGTTTATTTGACTAATGGAGGAGGCCCTATTACATGGCTGGTCTGGAGAGGAGACGCTCACTGAGCTCAGCCCCTCTGCTGGCTCTGCCCCTGGGATCAAAGACTGCCTGTGTAGGTGTGTGTGTGTGTGTGTGTGTGTGCGTGCGCGAGTGCAAGTGCATGTGCACGTGTACCTATATGTGTTTGTGTGTAAGTGGTATAGGTCTGTGTGTGTGTGTGTGTGTGTGTGTGTGTGTGTGTGTGTGTGTGTGTGTGTGTGTGTCGAGAGTTCAGATGCATGTGCACGTGTACTTATGTGTTTGTGTGTAAGTGGTATAGGTCTGTGTGTGGTGTGTGTGTGTGTGTTTGTGTGTGTGTGTGTGTTTGTGTGTGTGTGTGTGCGAGAGTTCAGATGCATGTGCACGTGTACTTATGGGTTTGTGTGTAAGTGGTATAGGTCTGTGTGTGTGTGTGGTGTGTGTGTGTGTTTGTGTGTATTCTGTCAAATCTCTCTCACGTGTACTTCCCCACCGTCCATTACTCTTCTTCTATGTTTGTAGTCTTTGCGCCGCCACGTAGGAAACGCGAGCGTCTCCGGATATACTGTATGTTTGTGGAGAAGGCTAACTGTGAGTGATTCTAGACCATTCTAACAAAGATTAACCAGCGATGGTGAAAAGGCCTGATGTCCGACAGTGTGTCTGACGTTGAGTCAAACATGAGAGAGCTGTGTGGTTCAAGCAGGCCAGCCAGTCTAGACTTTGGGCGGGCCAGAAGCAATATGATATTGATTATCTTTTGTTTGTCCATCTCTGCTTCTCCTTTGCCCTAAAGGACTTTATACACATCCCTATAGCATTGTCTAGAGACCAGGCCTACCAGCAGCCTGCTAGGCTCTGCAGATCAAAGTGAGTTCAGACCCACGACTGAATTCCAGTTTACGAGCACATGTTTTACTGTGTTCTTAATTCAGATGTAGTAACTTGAAAAGGAATGTTTATTATTTATTTAGTATCTGTTCACTAAATGCAAGTTGTTTCATATTATATAATGGCTGGGGTATTGTAAACGCCTTACAAACAAACACACACACACACAAACACACACATGCACACATACACACACAGCATAGACAGTATTGCTTTACTTTGCCTCGACAACTCAATATGAGTTGTGTTTGTGTACAGTGTGTGTACTCTGTGCATAGAGGGAGAGAAATAAGAGAGCAAAAAGAAAATGACGGAAAATAGAGGGAGTGAAGAGACTGAGAGAGAGACATACAGAGAGAGAGACATAGAGAGAGAGAGAGAGAGAGAGAGAGAGAGAGACACACACACACAGAGAGAGACACACACAGAGAGAGAGACATAGAGAGAGAGAGAGAGAGAGAGAGACACATAGAGAGAGAGAGAGAGAGAGAGAGAGAGAGACACATAGAGAGAGAGAGAGACAGAGAGAGAGAGACACACAGAGAGAGAGACAGAGAGAGAGACATAGAGAGAGAGAGAGAGAGAGAGACACACACACACAGAGAGAGAGAGAGACATAGAGAGAGAACATGTGTGACAGAGAGACAGACAGACAGAGAGAGACAGAGGTAGAAAGACACATAGATAGAGAGAGAGACAGAGAGAGAGAGACAAAGAGAGAGACATAGAGAGAGAAACATAGAGAGAGATAGAAAGAGAGAGAGAGAGAAAGAGAGAGTGAAAGAGAGAGAGACATAGAGAGAGAGAGAGAGAGAGAGAGAGAGAGAGAGAGGGAGGGGTGAACGGGAAGGGAGGAGGTTAGTGCTTCTGTGTGCACTTCTTGTCAGAGCCAGCTGTTGTTTGTGCTGAGCGTACAGTCAACCAGTCTGGTAATTAGACAAATACTCCAGTATGGTGAGTGGACTTCCAGAGCCAGGATCTGAACTCCACAGTCACAGACCTCATCCCCCCCCCCCCCCCCCCCCTCACATGCAAACACAACCGACTTCCTTTTCTTACATACACACAACACCACTTTCCAACAGCCCTGAAAAGACACCCCTCCCCCCAACACCGACAGTCTTCTACCCCTCTCTCTCTCTCTCTCTCTCTCTCTCTCTCTCTCTGTCTCTCCCTCCCTCTCTCTCTCTCTCCCTCACACACACTCCACTCTCCAACCGACAACAATAACACGAGCAACAACTTCAAGTCGTTCAGCCAAACAGCTGACTTTGAGTTTGAGGATCTCTACATGCGCTGAGCTGAGGGAGGGGGTGGGGAGAGTGTGTGTGTGTGTGTGGCCTGACGTGTGTGTGTCCTTTCATTCTGCCGGCGTCACACATTTGAAACCTGTTGCCACAGTTAGTCTGGAGGAATGAGCTGTGGTGATCCGTTACTGGAGTTAGAACAGTGTGGCGTTAGTCGTAATGATTTAGGTGTTTAGGGGAAAAAACTTCAAACAAAACGCTCGGTTGGCAGAGAACAGGGAGGAGGAGGAGGAGGAGGAGGAGGAGGAAGCTGTGGAGGGCCTGCAGCTCTCTCTGAGAGGGGGAGGGGAGCCTAAATAACCTCCCTCCTCCTCTCGCTCTTCCCTTCCTCCCCCCCTCCCTCCTCCTCATGCTCTTCCCTTCCTCCCCCCCTCCCTCCTCCTCGTGCTCTTCCCTTCCCCCCCCCCCTCCCTCCTCCTCGTGCTCTTCCGTCCCTCCCCCCCTCCTCTCGCTCTTCCGTCCCTCCCCCCCACCTCCCCCTGTCCCTCCTCCCCCACCCCCCCTCCCCCTCCCTCCCCCACACACACACACACTGTCCTCTGTCTCTTGTCTCTCTCCTCTCTCATCTTTCTCGGGGCGCCCCGGTGTAAAAACAGAGCCTCTGTCTCTGTCTCCACTTAACACAATTATGGAGAGACGTCGCAGGCACTTCAAACGAGGGTACAGATATGTTAGGCTGAACGTCGTCTAACACGGTGCGACTGGGGGGGGGGGGGGGGGGCGGGGCGGGGGGGGGGGGGGGGCATCATGTGTGGGGGCTTCAGGAGGGACGCTTTGGCTACTCGCTTCTCTACTTGTGTGACCAATTAGCCTTGAATCTCAATGACACAAATAGGGAAGTCATGTATTAATGTGTTGGTAATACACATCCATTATGATTTAGTACCTTATCTATTAAAATAAAATTTTATATGGGTGTTAGCAACAATAAAATAAAAAAACGAGTCAAGTCATTTGAGTAAAGCAAGTAAAGACAATTGTTATTATTTGTTTGATTGCTCAAAGGAGAGAAGCCTCCATTGTGAAATCCTTTTAGTTCGGTATAAGGGATTAGAATCCCAAACAAAGGAGTCTTGTCGGCAGTGTAATCCTGACGGAATATTTCTGTTGTACGAAAAGGGAATTACAAAAGGCTCTCTGTCACGTGACCTGGATGTTGCTGTAAGGCAGCAGAGGGCGCTGCCCAGGGAGGGTCAGAGGTCGGGGATTACGGGCAGCACGACCGGTATCATGTAAAAACATTGGCTGGTCCAATCAGAACGTGTCGTACGTCTGGGGATTTGGATGATGGTGATGGTGTGGTGGTGTTGATTAATAGAACCGCATGGTCATTCTTTAATTGAGGGCAACCGTTGACCATTAAGTGAAAATCAGCTGTGATATCCAGCAGGTATAAATCCATGATGTTCCACGCCAAGGTTTTATGATATACCTTAAGCTATGTCCTCATGAAATATTGATGAGGTATACTTTGTCCCGGGATCAATTTATTTATTCCATCTCAGCATGTGGTTTCCACACCGCCATTAAAACCTCTTCACACACATTATTTTCTCACGTACACAATCCACACATCGCGCACACACACACTCCCCTCACACTCCTGTACACTAATAGAAAGGCAAGCTTGAACCTAGTCAAGATATTCTATCCTTATCATTAAAAAGGCTGTTGCAGACCAAATGCATGTTTACTTTGCAGAGACGGGAATGATTGAAACATTTGCTTCAAACACTCATGACTCAATATGCATGAAACACAGCCACCAGTCTCATGTCTATGCAGTCACAGTGTATATTCCAAATATATATTTACTGTAATTTCCCCCTCCCCGGGGGACAAATAAAGGTTTATCTTATATATATACAGTATATAATCGCATGCAAGTTCCTCAATCATCTGTTGTGGCCTTCCATCACTCTTCTCTTTTTCCCCCTCCTCCTTCTTTCCTACTCTTCCTCCCCCACTTCCCATCTTCTCCTTTCTTTTTTCTTTTTTTCTTTCCTAGCTCACTCTCTGTTGTTCTATTTCCTCCTCCCTCCTGTCTGTCTGCCTGTCTCTCTCTCCCCCGGTCTCTCTCTTCTCTCTCTCCTTCCACCTCCCTCCCTGCTCTCTTTCTCTCCTTCCACCTCCCTCCCTGCTCTCTTTCTCTCCTTCCACCTCCCTCCCTGCTCTCTCTCTCCTTCCACCTCCCTCCCTGCTCTCTCTCTCTCCTTCCACCTCCCTCCCTGCTCTCTTTCTCTCCTTCCACCTCCCTCCCTGCTCTCTTTCTCTCCTTCCACCTCCCTCCTGCTCTTTCTCTCCTTCCACCTCCCTCCTGCTCTCTTTCTCTCCTTCCACCTCCCTCCCTGCTCTCTTTCTCTCCTTCCACCTCCCTCCCTGCTCTCTCTCTCTCCTTCCACCTCCCTCCTGCTCTCTTTCTCTCCTTCCACCTCCCTCCTGCTCTCTCTCTCTCCTTCCACCTCCCTCCTGCTCTCTTTCTCTCCTTCCACCTCCCTCCCTGCTCTCTCTCTCTCCTTCCACCTCCCTCCTGCTCTCTTTCTCTCCTTCTACCTCCCTCCCTGCTCTCTTTCTCTCCTTCCACCTCCCTCCTGCTCTCTTTCTCTCCTTCCACCTCCCTCCTGCTCTCTTTCTCTCCTTCCACCTCCCTCCCTGCTCTCTTTCTCTCCTTCCACCTCCCTCCCTGCTCTCTTTCTCTCCTTCCACCTCCCTCCCTGCTCTTTCTCTCCTTCTACCTCCCTCCCTGCTCTCTTTCTCTGTCTCTCTTTCTCTCCTTCCACCTCCCTCCCTGCTCTTTCTCTCCTTCTACCTCCCTCCTGCTCTCTTTCTCTCCTTCCACCTCCCTCCCTGCTCTCTTTCTCTCCTTCCACCTCCCTCCCTGCTCTCTTTCTGTCTCTCTTTCTCTCCTTCCACCACATCCTCTCTTTCTCCCCTCTTCCATGTCTTTTGTGCTGCAGCCTCTGTATCAGGCCCATTGTCATGTTAATGACATGTTTGTTCCCTGTGCAGCAGTGCCCACCATCCATCAAAGCATCTGACGGCGTTTCATCTGGCCTGCCTATCTGTACCTGGAATTAGGCTGGGCTGAGGGGATGGACCGGGGGTCTGTTGAGCACCAGGGAAACACACACACACACTAACAGATGTGCACTCACACACACACACGTGCGTGCGTCAGAAGGACCTTCCTGCAGCCCTACACCTTAATGCTGTCTAATTGATGGGGAGCGCTGGGTGGTTAAAGGTTCCTCAGGTTGAGGGACGATTATCTTTACGTGTCATCCTGAGAGCACCAACATTAGAGAGGAGAGCCTGGTCATTATGGCAGGACGATAAGGTGTGTGTGTGTGTGTGTGTGCTTGGGTGTATACAAGTGTGTGTGTGTGTGTGCTTATATGCAGGCGTGTGTTTGTTTGTGCATATCATGGTACAGCACTGGTCATTTCCTTCCACATGTGTGTTTGTCTAGAGAACAAGAAACCTTCTGACCACAAGTGGGATCTCAGTCGAATCATCCAGGGAGGGGTGTGTATCTGAAACAGATAGCCTTGGGAGGAACGTGTGTGTGTGTGTGTGTGTGTGTGTGTGTGTGTGTGTGTGTGTGTGTGTGGACAACAGCACTTGCAGACAGCCAGACCAGATGAGAGAGAGAGAGAGACAGGATAACAGCGCTCTATCGCATATACTTCCTGTTCCATTGCAATATTGCCCACACACACCCTACCGCACACACACACACGCACACACACATCCGCATACATACACACTCCGCTCCAGTGACCTTCAGGATGAAATAAAAGCAGAGCAGGTAGGCTCTGGTGTGCGTGCGTGCGTGCGTGTGTTTATGTGTGCATGTTCGGACTGCCTCTTCCCCCCCCCCCAAAAAAAAGATGGACACACATACATTATTGATCAATAAACACTCATCCATGTTTCATCTCCTTGAATAGAGGGGAGGCGTCCAGCTCCAGCCTGGGTGGGTTTGATTGTGTTGTCGTGTCTCAGGCCACTGTGCTCTGCTAAGATGTTAACATGGTTGCATAAGGGTGTTTGTTCACTCTTATCTCAGTCCCTCCCCTGACAGCACACTGCAGAGACGAATCAAGCCTCCAAGTCTCTCTCCTTCTCCCTCCTCTCTCCTTCTCTCTCCTCTCTCTCCTCTCTCCACTCTCTCCTCTCTCTCCTCTCTCTCCTCTCTCTCCTCCACTCTCTCCTCTCTCCTCTCTCTCCTTCTCTCTCCTCTCTCACCTCTCTCTCCTTGTCTCTCCTCTCTCTCCTCTCTCCACTCTCTCCTTCTCTCTCCTCTCTATCCTCTCTCTCCACTCTCTCCTCTTGTCCCCTCCTCTCCCCTCCTGTCTCCTCTCTTCTCTTCACTTCTTTTCGCCTCTCTCCTCACCATTTCCTCTCCCTGCCCTTTCCACCATCCTCTTCTCTTCTCCTCCTCCTCCTCTTCCTCCTCCTCCCTCTTTTCTGGCTCCAACAGACTGCTCCTTAGATAAGTCGTCCAATATCACAACACATTATGGTTAAAACGGATAATTGGACAGAATACAAACAATGATTGTAATTCACAGCGCTCGCAAATGGTGCCAAAGCTTGTGTTGATGACAACATGTAAGACAGTGGCAGAAGGCAGAGGACAGAGATCCAGGCTTCCACCGGCTGTTGCTACGGCGCTGCCGTGCTTTCCCAGTCCCCTGTTGATGAGGTCACAGGGGAAAAAGGGGGAGGAGGGACGGGGGGACCCGCGCTGACTAGCGCTGTCAACTGCGATTCCCATGATGCCCGGGGATGATTGGGTTCATGGATGCATCTCGCTCCTCCTCTGACAGCACGACGGATGGATCAGCACACCTGGGACAGGAAGTGGGGACAGGAAGTGACACGTCCAGGACAAGGTCACAGCAGAGGTCGTCTCCATACCTGTCACCAGTCAACGTTGTTCCCTACCTCGCGTCTAATCTGTGGAATACTGTGTCTGAGAACTCTGCTGTGTTTGCAGTGGGTTTTGACCGCACGTATGTATACACGTCATTCGTGAAATGATTTAAATTAATAAAACAGGGTTTAAAAGCCGACCACACTACTGTCTGCGGTCCTGAACAGTCATCTTTTTTCTAAGTTGACCTGTGGATGAGATGTTTGCATGAAACCAAGGTTGAGACCAGTCAACATCACCAGTAGCAGCAACAAGACGAGGCCAGCTCTAATGTCAAGTCTAATGCAGAAGTGGTGCACACTTCCTATTGTCAAGTCTGAGTCAACGACTGTATGTCTGTGTGACTCTCGGCTCACACACACACACACACACACACACACAAACACACACACACACATACATACAGGCACACATACACACACACAAACACCCACACACCTACATAAAGGCACACACACACACAAACACACGCATACATACATACAGGCACACACACACACACACCCACACAGGCACGCACACATGGACACACACACCCACACACACATACATACATACATACAGGCGCACACACATGTAAGGGGAGAGGCTTGTTAGCAGGAATGTGTGACTGGGTCAGAGTGGAGCCTCTTCGTCAAGGCTTCCTCTCCCCTGGGCCCGGCTCACAGGGCTGGGCCTCACAGCTCACAGGGCTGGGCCTCACAGCTCACAGGGCTGGGCCTCACAGCTCACAGGGCTGGGCCTCACAGCTCACAGGGCTGGGCCTCACAGGGCTGGAGCCAATGACAATCCTCCTGATTGATTACCTTTGCCGTGGGAGGAAGAAAGGAGAGAAAGAGAAACAGAGGGAGGGAGAGAGGGAGGGAGGGACTGAGAGGGACGGAAGAATGATCTGAGGTACTGAGGGGTGTAGAGCGAGAGAGAGAGAGAGCGACAGATAACCTAATATAATGTCACATCATATAAAGATTCAGACTGAGATTAGTATGTAAATGTGGAAATGAATAGAAGTGTATCCTCACACACACACACACGTGTCACAAAGCCACGACAAGGGCTGTGTTCACAATATCTGTACAAAGGCTTCAAATCATCGCTAATCATGCCGACTGAAAAGCAAACATTATATTTTTGGGGATTTTGAACGCCGACACACACATATCCATCTGTTTACTCATGACACTGTACACACATTGAACTGAAAACATCAATTCCCCTCAACTTCCTGTCATTGTCAGCCTGTGAGCTTCAGAAATATCCGATCCAGGTCATTCACTGTCAAGGACACACGTTGAGCTGGGACTGGGGGTTTGAGGAGAACGGCCAACAAGGTTAAACCCGTCCTTCACTTCACTTCACTGTGTGTGTGTGTTTGTGTGTGTGTGTGTGTGTGGGGGGGGGGGGGGGGGGAGCCGTCACCCTACATGGATCCTCCAGCCAGCGCGAGTCACAGCTCAGTCGGCGTCATCCGTGTGTCTGCGTGTTCCGCGGAGGTACGCTCCACACATCATGGATTTCAACAGAAAACAGAACTTCACATGCTGTATCTATTTTTAGATTTCCTGCTCATCTGGAGGGCTCTTTCACGCTACAGTAGCAGCACTGACAGTCTGCTGATTAACAGATTATGAACTCCGCACCAAACGGACGAGCCAGCACGATTTATCAGCCCAACGGCGCCATCTGCTGGGGAAGGTCTGTCACGTCGCAGAGCTCAGGAGGACGAACGTGTGTTTTTTTTCTTCTCCCCCCCCCTGAGACTTTTGAAAATATCCACTGGGTGGGGACCTCAACCCAGGAATCCTTGAGGGATCCCCGCCCCCCCCCCTCACTTGGCCCCCAGCTGTCTTGCTGAACAAATACTCTTATTCCAATCTCACACACACTCTAACCCCTCCCTGCAGGCAGACACAGGAGAAGGTACACTGTTGAACACAGCCATCCTGACCACCCCCCCCCACACACACACACACACACACATACAGGCAGAGGGACCGCATATCTCAGTGATGCTTTGTTTCAGTCAGTGATGTCACCGATCCTGCAGACCCAGATCTTCAGGTAGTCTGGAAACAATGCAGTCTTCTACCTGTCAGAAGTGAGTCTGTCTCTAAATCGGTCCCTTCGAGCATGGTGGGCGGGGCCACCCTGTCGAGGTTTGTTGTGGGAGGGGCCAACAAGCGTGCTTAAATGAAGAATGCCGGTAGCAGGAGGCACAAGTCTGCTGGCCCTATCCCAGGAAGTCAGGGCCCGGAGACAGAGAAGGAGGAAGAGAGAGAGGAAGACAGACAGACAGAAAAGAGAAAGAGAAGAAGGAGAAAGAAAGAACGAATAAAGATCTTCAAAAAGAAACGTTTTCCTCAGTTGGGAAACACCTAGGATCATACCGAGGATCATGGTGACTCGTATCCATCCTTTGCTGTTCCTGTCTGTTTTCCTGTTGCCGAGGGCGACAGGCGGCAGACCTGAAGCTTTCGCCCCCGGCAACATCATCATAGGAGGTATTTTCCCTTTCCACGACGACGTGAACGAATCCACCAAAATCGTACCTCCGCATGAGGCCAAGTGTGTGAGGTGAGACCACGACAAACAGAAGCCTATGAAGTAACGTTTGTACGTCGCATAATAAAACTGCCATCATTCATAACCTTGTGACAATGACAAATGAACATCTAATCTAATAAGAGTTGATTTCCCTTTCCTCAGGTTTAATAGCCTGGCATTAAGCAGCAGCCTGGCTATGATCAACACAGTGGAGTTAGTCAACCGGTCTCCCTCCCTGTCCCAGCTGGGGCTGAAGCTGGGCTATCGCATCCAGGACTCCTGCTCTGATGTCACCACAGCCCTGAGGGCCATCACAGGCCTCCGCAAGCAAGGGGAAGAGGCCAGCGGCTCGCTCCAGCCCATGACCTCCATGGTCGGAGCTTCCTCCTCCGAAATCTCCATCGCTGTTGCCAGGCAACTGAATCTGGAGCTCATTCCTCAGGTAATAAAAATAAATCTGACCATACTTTGAGCTTTGAGAGAGTTTAGGATCAGTCAAGATGAGTTTGATTCAGCGTTAACGTAACGATGCCTACAACCCTGGAACAGCAACTCCATATAACAATAATCCATGTTTCCCATCCTCCATTTTCCAATAATCCCTGTTGTTCTAGATCAGCTACTCCTCCACCGCCACCATCCTGAGCGACAAGAAGCGTTTCCCAGGCTTCCTGCGCACGGTGCCCAGCGACCTGTACCAGACCAAGGCCATGGTGCGGCTGATGGTCGACAGCGGCTGGAGCTGGGTGGGCGTGGTCATCATCGACAACGACTACGGCCACTCTGCCCTCAACGCCCTATTGGCTCAGACCTCCGAGGCAGGGATATGCGTGGCCTTCAAGGAGAGCCTCCCCAACTCGCTGAGCGGCTCCGACTTGTACTTGGCCGTGCAGAGGGTCGCCAACGTCATCCTGAGGAACCCCCGTGTCAAGGTGGTGGTGGCGTTCGTGAAATCCCCTCACATGGAGCTCCTCTTGTTGGAGTTGAAGGCCCTGGAGGCTCAGGAGCCAGCCTCAGGAGGAAGGGTGTGGCTGGCCAGCGACGGCTGGTCGTCCTCTCCGGACGTCATGGCGAGGAAGCTGGATCTGGAGAGCATCGGACAGGTGGTGGCCTTCACCTTTAAAAGCAGCAACCTGGAGTCCTACCGCCAGTACCTGCAGAGACTGGATGAGACCAAGGAGGAGGAGAGAGGGAGCAACCCCTTCCTGGATGAGTACCTGGAGATGGAGAGCGGGCAGCTGGACCTGGAGGAGCTGGGGAAGATGAGGCGGGGGCAGGGGGTGCTCAGCGTGGAGATGGCTGTGAGGGCTCTAGCCCAGGCAGTGATCGGAGTCTGCAGTCACAGGAACTGCTTGAATAAAAGCATCCAGCCGTGGGAGGTGATGTGTGGGTCTTACTGTGGGACCTGGGGGGGGGGGGGGGGGGGGGGGGGGGCGATGGATCTGGAACTCGTCTTTGAGAATGCTTTGATAGTTTTGGTTTATTTGTTTCATCAGTTTAGTTGTATTGTCAGTTGCATATCTTTTATATGTACTTCCAAAAACCCAACCTGTATTTCTATTTGGTGTAGGTTCTGAGAGCTTTGAAGCAGGGGGTTAAATTTGAGCAGAACGGGGAGAGTTACTGTTTCGACAAGAACGGTGACATCAACCTGGGCTACGAGGTCGCCTTTTGGAATTCAGAAGGGGGCAAGGTGCAAGTGGGCAACACTGTGGCAGAGTACCACCCTTTCAACGACAGCTTCACACACACCCTCCAGCCCCGCGCTGCTGCTGGCCTCATGAGCCTGAAGGTGATGTCACTCCCTCTACACACACAATGAGCCACCTTCATACAAACTCAGTCGCACGCCAATCGATTCTCCTTTCCCAGTGAGATTTCTTTTCTTTTTCATAACTTGTCCATATGTCTCACTTCACATTCGGGAAAGGAACCATTTCACTTTACCTCGTACTTGACTTTTACTTTTATTATATTTTATTATATTATAATTTTTTATATTGTACTATATTGGGTCCCCTTCATTGTTATTTACCCTGCACCTCTGAGTACTGTACTTTACCCTGCTGCTGTTGTGAACTGCAATCCCCCCCCCCCGGGGGACAAATCAAGGTTTTCTTATCTTATCTTAGTTACTTCTTCTTCAGTTTTGTCATCTTTCATCAGTTTTTTTTGGCGTGGTGCTCTGTGTTCACAGGAAGTGGTGTCCAGGTGTTCAGACAGCTGTCTTCCTGGTCAGATGAAGCAGACCTTTGAGGGACAGCAGCACACCTGCTGTTACAAGTGCATCAACTGTACTGAGAACCACTACTCCAACGACACAGGCAAGAAACCTGTCATACACACACACACGAACACACACCATCACACACACACACACACACACCATCACACACACACACACTCACACCATCACACACACACTCAATCACACCATCACACACACACTCACACCATCACACACACACACACTCAATCACACCATCACACACACACACACACACACACACACACTCACACCCAAACAAAAACACTCCCGCACATCCTGTCGTGACCTAAGGATAGATACCCAGTAACCCATTCTCTGATTTGGTGTGGTGTGTAATCCTATTCCACAGCTGTTTCTGTGGTCTAACCCCCTCCTCTCTGGCCCCTGCAGACATGGACCACTGCCTGGCCTGCATCCCAGACAGAGAGTGGTCCGAGGAGGGGAGCTCCAGCTGCACCCCTAAGACCCTGGAGTACTTCAGCTGGGACGATGGCTTCGCTGTGGTCTTACTGACGCTGGCCGCCCTGGGCATCCTCCTGTGCCTCCTGGTGGGGGTGCTGTTCCTGCTCCGGCGCCACACCCCCGTGGTGAAGGCAGCGGGCGGGGGGCTTTGCCACGTCATCCTGCTGTCTCTGATTGGCAGTTTCGTCAGCGCCATGGTGTTCGTGGGCAAGCCCAGCGACCTGACCTGCAAGGTTCGTCAGGCCCTGTTCGGCCTGAGCTTCACGGCGTGCGTCGCCTGCATCCTGGTCAAGTCGCTGAAGATCCTCCTGGCCTTCCAGTTCAACCCGGCGATGGGGAGGCTGTTCCGCCGGCTCTACCAGCCCCACGTCATCGTGGGCGTCTGTCTCCTCCTGCAGCTCCTCACCTGCCTCCTCTGGCTCCTCCTCCTGAACAGCCCCCGGGAGAAGCGCTCCATCCAGCCCACCTCCGTGCTGGCCGAGTGCGACGAAGGCTCCTACGTGGCGTTCGGCGTCATGCTGTCCTACATCGCCGTCCTGGCGCTGGTCTGCTTTGTCTGCGCCTTCAAGGGGCGCAAGCTGCCTCAGAAGTACAACGAGGCCAAGTTCATCACCTTCGGCATGCTCCTCTACCTCATCTCCTGGGCCATCTTCGTCCCCGTGTACGTCACCACATCCGGGAAGTACCTGCCGGCGGTGGAGATGGTGGTCATCCTCATCTCCTCCTACGGGATTCTCGGATGTCACTTCCTGCCCAAGTGCTACATCATCCTGTTCCGGAAAGAGCGCAACACCAAGGACGCGTTCATCCAGGACGTGCATAGCTACGCCACCCGGGGTCAGGACAACCTGCCCGTGTTCACATGCGACTTGCCGGAGGTCCATCGCAATCCTTTCGCCATCAAACTCCCCTCGATGTTCCTGCCCCATCTGCACGTACTGCCAGCGCATCGCCAGGTCACGAACAAGCACACGCGCCTCAGGAGATGCATCAGCACCAGCACCTGAGACCCCTCAGCCACAGCTCGTCTGGGGTAGCAGCCCCGCGAGAGACCCAGAGGGCAGGGGAAGAGAGGGACCCAGAGGACAGGGGAAGAGAGGGACCCAGAGGGCAGGGGAATAGAGGGACCCAGAGGGCAGGGGAAGAGAGGGACCCAGAGGGTGGGGGAAGAGAGGGACCCAGAGGGCAGGGGAAGAGAGGGACCCAGAGGGTGGGGGAAGAGAGGGACCCAGAGGGCAGGGGAAGAGAGGGACCCAGAGGGCAGGGGAAGAGAGGGACCCAGAGGACAGGGGAAGAGAGGGACCCAGAGGGCGGGGGAAGAGAGGGACCCAGAGGGCAGGGGAAGAGAGGGACCCAGAGGGCGGGGGAAGACTGGCATCAAATCACACGGGTTCGTCTTCTGCCTAAAGTCAGCCGTCTATTTATATACTGTATCTGTATGTGCGTATGTGTCGTATATTTTCAGTAAATACACAGAAGTATGTTTGATGATATACGACAATATTTTGGGATTCAACTTGAAAACAATCATGATTTTATATGCTTGAATATCTTGAATATCCTATGGTGTCTTGAAAAGAGGGGCACGATGGCAGTGAGGTTAGGGCTCTCGCCTCCCAACAAGGAGATTGCGAGTTCTGACTCGACCAAGATCTCTCTGGGTGGAGTCTGCATGTCCTCCCTGTGTTACCGTGAGTTATCTCCAGGCACTCCGGCTTCCTCCCCCCGTCCATAGATGGTAGATAATGAATGAATCTTGAGAATCATGTTTCTCCCACACTGAAAAGTACTAGAAAGTACAATAAAAAGAGTTGTTCATTTGAGAGATGATGTGGTCTGTGATTTCAGGAATAGCATCCCAGATGATCTATTCAGTGATACCAAACAGAGTACAGTAATCCCTCGCTATATCTCGGTTCACTTTTCACGGTTTCGATAAAAATAAAGGTTTCTACTTCACGGATTTCACTTATCACGGGTGCTTTTTGGAACGTAACCCCCGTGAAAAACGAGTGATTACTGTAATACCATACAGTGATACCATACAGTGATACCATACAGTGATACCATACAGTGATACCATACAGTGATACCATACAGTAATACCTCACTGTTCTGCTGCGGGCCTTTCTGACGAGAGAAAGAGGGTGAGAGTGCCGAGGGCCCTTTCCCTGCCCCACAACACAGACATACAGTACTGCTACTGATAAATACTACTGTCTGTTAGAGAACAACAAGAAAAAAAACAGTTTTTACAGGTCAGACATAACCCTTTGGGGGTTGTCTATTTTCGGTTGAAAACCAGCCCAAAAACGTCAGTGCCTGCACCTGTTCACTAAACCCCCCCTACCTCAGCTGTCTTTTCGCAGATTTCAAAGGCGCACACCAGATGGAAATGTATTTCCTGTTTGACTAATCACTGATCATCTGTTTGGTTCCTTTGTTGGCTGTCTACGGACTGTCTAGAAGTGAGTCACTGAAGGAAGAGCTACGATCCTAACCTCAAATTCTCTGGTAATTTGACTTTTTACCAACGCGCACAAATCATGATAACGTTGACAGTTCCGGGGAACTTTTGACGCATATCCACGCACGCATACTAATACACTTATTCAAGTAATTTCAATCATGTTACACAACAATACAACTTTAAGACAGGTACAAGCAACATCATTTTCCTGAAACATTGAAATAACTGCCTATGTGGACTGCATCACATCGTTAAACCTCAGGAGTATACTAGAAAAGACCAACCACCCTATCCAGTACTCATGCTAGAGTAAGACAAACCCATTAGATTACCTGGAAAGTGGAATACAGAATACTACTGGTTGACACTTGACACACAGGCTGATAAAACAAAGCATCGGTTGATATATTATTAAGAATCAGTTGTCAGATTATTGGCAGTACGGTTCAGCCTTAGGCACATTGTGTCATCAAGATTCTCTGAACCAGTAAGTCTGGTTCTGTCACATTAAAATCAAATAGAGAGAGAGAGAGGGAGAGGGAGAGGGAGGGACGGAAAGAGGGAAAGAGAGTCAGAGATGTAATGTGTTAGAGAGAGTTGGACACAGTGAGACGAGGGGGGATGGGTCATTTTTGTGCATTTGATTTTGAACTTAGACTTCAGTGCATTCGTGAGACATGCGACACCAAATCCTCTAAGGGCACCATAACTCCTGAATCGTTCAGCAGAAACTCTGAGAGCATCGGGATCACCTGCCTGTAAACCTGCCTGGGAGTTCTGTCACCTCCACCTGGTCCCCTCCCCTGACCAGATCCCCCTCACTACCACCCTCTCATCCAAACCCACTCCCACGCTCACCCCTACGCCGACCTTCTTTCCCACCCTCACCCCCACTCCCACCCTCACCCCCACTCCCACCCTCTCTCCCCCCGTCACCCATACCCCCATCCCCATACCACCCTCCTTCCCACTCACACCACCACCCCCACACCCACCCTCACCCCCCACCCACAGCTAAGATGCAGCAGGGAGACAGGCGCAGGACAAAACCCAGGCTGAAACAGGAGACCCAGTGAACTTCTCAGGAATGAGGCCTATTGTCTCTGTGTCCTGAAGGGACGGCCCCTCACACCTGGGGGGTGGGGGTGGGGGGTCAGGGGCGCGCGGTGGTGGTGGTGGGGGCGGTGGGGGCGGTGGTGGTGGTGGGGGGGGGGGTTCACCTGAGACCACACTGCTCCTTAAACCCTCCACATAACCCTACCCTAGTGGGAACTACACATGCGTTCTCACAGCCACAGGAAAAAAAGATCCCCTTCTGTGTCTCCTGGGGCCCGTTTCAGAAAGAGGTTCAACCAACTCTGAGTTTAAACTTGAAGTCTGAGTTGCCAAACCCCAAGGTGGGAAACTCTGGGCTTTTGGTTTTCAGAACACCTGAAAAGAATTAGTTTTATCAACTCTGAGTTAGCTGACTCTGACTTAAGCGTGTGCTCCGCAACGATAAAAAGCCATTATCAATGGAGCGTAGATATAAGGATTCACCATGGAAACGGCGTAAGGGAAGCGTATTTCTCCCAAACAGAACCGGAAGTGCTTATCCAAGTTTATGGCGAATATGAAAAAAGCAATTATACAGTGTTGGGTGTAATTAATTATTAAGTAATCTACATACTGCAATTTAAAGCCTTTAAAACAATTCTGTATAAAACAAGAGTGGATGTAACATCAAATGTAAGTAGACCAAATTAGAAAGTAGACCAATACTTTCTAGAGATCGTAATTATTACATTAACCTGAATAGACTGGTTAAGGATGTAATTTGTAGTTAGTAATTAAGAACTGTTTTACCGTAAATTCCCAACTGTTACAAAATCTGAGGTGAAACTAGAAGAACAGAATTGTTTTAAACCTATTAATTTAATATTCATGTTTCTCCCCTGTAATTATGGAGAACAACACATGCCACAATAATGTCACAGGCCCTTTCAGGGATGGTTCAGGTTCTGGGTAAGGGGTAATCAGAGTTTGCCAGCATGGGTAACCCCTGTCTCCCAGCAGAAAGCCATCCATCTCTCCTGTAAGTAAGTTCACATTGCTTTAGAGCTGCACATCATTTCCCCTGTAAGTGTGTAGTGCATACATTGAAATATATAGGACATACATTTACTTACCCCTTTCCAGTCTTTTACTCAAGGTTGACTCTCGATAAATTTTTGAGTCATGAACAGAGCCAGGCCACTTGGCCTCCACATTTATGATGATATGTGCAGCATCACATATGATCTGTGGACAGTGCAAAGAATGACACATGTACAGTATTGTGATGTGTTTGACCATTAGACCATTAGAACCAGCTTCATTTTCAGAGGGTGCAATGATTGGAATATGTGTGCCATTATTAGCAAGATATTCTTAACTGAATGTTATTTATCAGGTTAGCATTATTTAAACCCATTTACACACCACTTACCTGCAAAAAGGGGAGGAGACTGAAATAAACTCTAAGTTTACCGAAGAAAACCTGCTCCCGACCAGGTTAGGTTCATAGAGTAAGTACCTCTCTTTCAGAAACGGGCTTAAGTTAGCCTATTTTCTCGAGTTTATTTCACCCCCCTTTCTGAAACCGAAAACCCAGAGTTTCCCTCATTTCAGAGTTAACTTACTCAGAGTTTTCACTTAACCCGCTTTCTGAAACGGGCCCCTGGTGATGGAGCCGTTGAAGTTGTCGTTGTGACAAGATGACTAATGATGCAGCGAGGACGGTTTGTGGGAACTTTCTTCCGAATGTGCAGATCATGAGGATCAACAGCAAGGCCTCCTCTTGGATGATGAGCTACCTGAGATGAGGGCACCCATATCGACAGTGGGTTTACTGTAAACATGACAGATGATGTTTGTGTTTGTCTGTGTGTGTGTGTGTGGCAGGGGGGGAGGGGTGTAATACCTCCTCTGGTATGAATACGTTGGCTTATGTCACTCCCACTCGCAACCAGACAACAACCTGCAGGTTGTTCCTGAAACCTGTTGGAGTGGCAACAATCTTTTGATCTGGCAAAACGAGCGTGACTAAGTTGTTGTCGTCCAATGTGTGTATGACGTACGGCAACACGCCCAGGGAAGCCCCTCTGATAGGTGACTTTGAAACAGAGCGTTTGAAACAGAGAGTTTCATCATTTGTACATCATTAGTGTCACTCACCTACAAGGATCCTTCTAGAAATGTCCGGAGTCAGTGTCTGTCTAGAGCAGGGGTCGGCAACCTTGGTCCTAGGGATCCACTGTCCTGAAGATTTTAGATGTTTCCCTGCTTTAGCACACCTGATTCTAATGGAGAGTAATTATGAGGCTTCCACAGAGCTTGATAATGACTCTTCATTAGAATCAGGTGTGCTGTCAAGGACCGACCCCTGGTCTAGAGTCAGTGTCTGTCTGGAGTCAGTATCATTTTAGTGTCACTTTTGGAGTCCCTCTCTCTTACACACACACACCACACACACACCCACAGCAAATAAGACAACAGACTTAAGAGAAAATCTTCTTATATTTATTCAGTATAATTTTACAGAACATTTGTTTTATATTCACATCTCATCCATCAGGTAGAGCTGTAGGTGGGGACAAAGCACAGCTCCCCTCCCCTAAACCCTGCTTCATCACCGGCCAATCACTGCAAAGGAGAGAGCCTGCCAGCTAATCAGATGACAGGTGAGAGCCAGCTAGCCAATTAAAGATGGTCTACCAGCTAGTTGGACAACAGGAAATAGCCAATAGAGGCTTAGGAGAGACTAAACCAGCAAATCAGTGCCTGCCTCAATCCAAAAGCTCTCAGCTCTGGACCAGAGAAATTAAATCACTGCAAAATCTATTCCCAAACAAGAGGAAATAACTCACAACCGAGCCTAAAATAAAGTAAATACTATACAATCGTACAAACATGACATATTAGAAAACTATACACGCTTTAATGTGCTTGACAGAACTGTGCATCATAAATAATTTCCATCTCGGGGTAATATAAAGATTCTTCATCCAGAGCCGATCACTGCCGTACATTAACATCTTTGTGTGTATGAGTGTGTATCAGGCTAAGGAGAACCAATAGCAGAGACAGGCTTGAGAAGGTTGCTCCCAAGAGCCAATCAGGGTCTGGAACACAGATCTCAAGCCCCTCCTCCATTTCTGTAATGCATCCTTCCCTCTCATACATATATTACTGTCACCTATCCAACTATTATAGATTTGTAAGTTCATCTAGGAAGGATGGATAGAAGGAGGCCTGTATGGAGGTAACATCCATTACTGCATCAGACCAGGGGACGAGGCAGAACCTGGGAAGGGTAGACCCTCCCCCAACGCCGACCAAGTCTCATACACTAGAACATTTTGTTTCTTGTGTGTGTGTGTGTGTGTGTTTGTGTGTGTGTATGTGTATATATAATATACAGGACACTCCCATTTCAGTTGTACATTGCCCGGCGAATGTAACACCTCCCCCCTCCCACCCCCCCAACGAACAAGGCAGGAAAAGAACGTCATGATCTACAAGGTCATGATGAGATGAGAGGAATAGACCTATAAATCCACTGAGAGATTCTTGTCATTTCTCTGTCCGACTCAGCCAATCCACATCAGTCATCACTTCTAATGCCTTCTCCAAGGCAGCCATTGGCTGACGTAGTTTGTGTCTCATTTGTTTTGTGGTTAACTTCAGAGAATATTTTCAGCGACAGTGGGTACAGACGTGATCTTCTGATTGGATACCAAGGGATGTTCCAATCAGCTCATCTAAAGGTCTCAAAGCCACTTAGAGGCAGGATAATCACTAGATGTGTACACTTCCTGTACCAGTCCTTCACGTCCTTAAAGACAGGAAGGAGGAAGTGAACCACCATTACTCTACTGAACTACTGAATGTTTCTAATGTTGGGTGTTTCTCTGAAAGCTTGAAGAGGTAGTTTCACATTTAGAACGGGATATGGATGTGGTGATCCAAGACACCGCTGTCAATTTGTTAGAGAAGTGATAATTCATCAGTTTTATCATAATAAAAATAATAATAACAACATAAAACAGGAGATTAAGGAGAAAGCAAAACAATCACTTCCATGTGTGTCCACTAGAAGGCGCCACAGGCCACACTGATGCTCTACAGATTCATCGAGTTTTCACACGGCGAGGACGCCGATCCAAGCCCCTCCCTGTCTCCCTCTTAGTTCCTCCCTCGCTACCAGTCTCTCCCTCTGGGAAGCGTGGGGGTAGGGTAGGGGGCATGTCTTGGGAAAGGAGGGCGAAGGAAAAGCCACAAGGGCACGTCCAGTGAGAGAGGGAGGTTGGGAGGGGAGGGAGGGGGGGCGGGGTCATCAGTTCCATCCAGCAGGGTTTGGGTCAGGAGAGACCCAGTCCAGGTGTTAGGGGTCAGGAGGGTCAATTGGAAGGGGAGGGGGGGTTACGGTAGGAGGGATAGGGGAGGGGTAGGGGAGACGGGGTAGGGGAGATGGGCGAGACAGGTTAGGGTAGAATGTGTGTCTGGGGAGGGGGGGGCGGAGGGTAAAGGTTAGAGCTGGAAGCCCTCCATGGGCCCCTCTTGCTGCTGGAAGAGGAACTGGGCCTGGTTCTGGTCCACCTGGGGGGCCAGGCTGGCATCCTCCTCCTCCACCCCAAAGTAGTGCTCGATCAGGTCGAAGGCCTTCTGGTAGATCTCCTGGTTCTCGTGGCTCTGAAGGAACTCAATCTTATCCAGGCCTGGATGGGACAGTGGATGGAAAGTCAGGCATACAGTTAGATACCTACTGCAAAAGATCAACACAGACTGCCCTCTAGAGGCCAATATAGACCTGCATGAGTATGAGTCAAAGTAAATAAGATGGTTTGTGTTTATATCCTGTAAGTCGCTTTGGATAAAAGCATCTGCTAAATGAATAAATGTAAATATATGATTCCCTGTGTGCATGCGCGTGTGTGAGTTTGTGTATAAGCAAGAGAACAGGTGTGTGTGTGTGTCTGACCGTAGGCCTCCTCGATGAGAGCGCAGTAGGGGTTGATGCCGGAGCCGCTCTGCTTGGCCTCCTGCTCCCCCAGCCTCAGGATGTTCTCCAGGCCGTTCAGGGACACCTGCACGATCTTGGAGTCCATCACCGTCAGCAGGTCACACATGGGCTTGATGGTGTTCAGGGACACCAGGTACCTGGGGGGGACATGGAGAGGAAGAGGGGAGAGAGGGGGGATAGATATGGTGGGGAGAGAGAGAGAGGTAGGGGGAGACAAGGATATTTACAGCACAAGGACGTCAAGAAACTCTACCAAATAACAGCTGTAGTCCCCCTGCTGGCTGGCTGTGGAACAGCAGCAAAGCTATGTTGCAGGTCTGCAGTGTCTGGGTCTGCAGTATAGCAGGTCTGCAGTGTCTGGATCTGCAGTATAGCAGGTCTGCAGTGTCTGGGTCTGCAGTATAGCAGGTCTGCAGTGTCTGGGTCTGCAGTATAGCAGGTCTGCAGTGTCTGGGTTTGCAGTGTAGCAGGTCTGCAGCGTCTGGGTCTGCAGTATAGCAGGTCTGCAGTGTCTGGGTTTGCAGTGTAGCAGCTCTGCAGCGTCTGGCTCTGCAGCGTCTGGCTCTGCAGCGTCTGGCTCTGCAGCGTCTGGCTCTCCTGCTGTACCTGATCTGGTCAGGCGTGCCTCCAGATGTGGCGTTGGTGATGGCCCAAGCCGCCTCCTTCCTGGTCCGAAACTCCGCCTTCTGCAGGATCTCGATCAGGACTGGGAAGATGTTGGCGTCGATCACCGTCTGTTAGACAAAGACACAGAGGTGAGGGCGAGGTCACACACACACACACACACAGGTGAGGGCGAGGTCACACAGAAACAGAAACACACACACAGGTGAGGGTGAGGTCACACACACTCACACAGGTTATGGTGGGGTCACACACACAGCAGTACCTGGATCTGGGCTCGGTTCCCTGCAGTGATGTTGGACACAGTCCAGCATGCCTCCTTCTTGATGGACTCTTTAGGACTGCTGAGGAGGTGGAGCAGACAGGGCAGCGCCGAGCAGTTCAGGATCACCTGACACACACACACACACACACACAGGTTTACACATGAATCCACAGCAGAAGAAGGGAGGGGGGTGAGAGGCAGCTCTAACCTACCTGGGTCTGGATGTCGTCTCCAGTCACTATGTTGCCCACGGCCCGCAGAGCAGGGGACACCACTTTGTAATCACTGTGCCTGTGTAACACACACACACACACACACGTACGTTAGAATGTACTGAGCCTCGCTGCCTTTGGTTACGCATGTCTGCCATGCCAGGCATGCCTCTTACATGAGCAGCTCCACCAGCCTGCGACACACGCCCGAGTCGATCACCGTCTGGATCTTGTCGTTGGGGCCGTCGGACAGATAGGACAGGGCCCAGCAGGCGTCAGCCAGCACGTCAGGATCACTGCTGAACAGCAGCCTGGACAGGACGGTCAGACAGGGGGACACCTGGGGGGAGGTGGGGGAGGGGAGATTACAACGTTAACAGAGAATATCATCAGAGGGGTTGGGGGGACAGGGTACTGGTTAGGTGGGGTCCCCGGCTGGACCGACCTTGGAGAAGTCCGGGGGCGGGTTCTTCCCTCTGCACAGGTTGGACAGCGCCCACACAGCATTCCGGGTCGTGGTGAGGCGATTGGATTTGGCCAGTAGTCTGTGTGTGGGCAGGGAAGAGGAGAGAGGGTAAGTATTGCTCAGGGTACAAATTGAAATCCTACTGACAGACATGTAGATGGGTGACTGTTTAACTGAGCTCCCACACACTCAGAATACCCACTGCTGTAGGGATGGAAGGATGCCACAGTTGAGTACGTAGTCTCTGCACTCAGCGTTATCCCCTGCAATGTTCCCCAGTGCCCACACAGCCTGTGGAACACACACAGATCAGCCAAACAGGACTGGGGTGTAGGGTGGGGTGAAGGGTGGGTGAAGGGTGGGCTGCTCTCAGTGATGCTGACCTGCTCCTGCACGTCCTCATAGTCGGAGTTGAGGAGCTCGATAAAGATGGGCACCGCTCCTGTCTCGATCACCACCTTGGTGTGCAGGAAGGTGCCGGAGGCGATGTTGGTCAGGGCCCAAGCTGCCTCAAACTGGGGGGGGCGCACACACAAACACACATACACACACACACACACATATTAGCAAAGGGCTTTGGCGATGACAGACTTATATACAGAAAGGTTAAATGTCACGTGAGCAGTTACAAAGTTTCCATCAACAACAACAAAAATCTTTATAAATTCCTATAATTCTGCTGAATGTTCTCATGTTCCACCAGCTGGATGTTCTCACCTGCAGGGTGCAGTTCTCGCTCCTCTTCAGAAACTCCACAAACTTAGTGACCACACCCGGTGTGGCTATAACCTCGTCAATGGGAGGGTTGGGCTCTAGACAGGAGGCAGGGGTGGGATTAATCAAGGAATTCAACAACAGAGACCTTCAGCGTCAGTCAGGTCATTAGAGAGCTTCCAGCAGCATACCTTTGGACAGTAGTTTCCTAAATTTCTGTGTTGCAACAAGCTGTTGGTCTGAATCCTCTGAGAACATCATCTGAATCATGTCTGGGGTGATCACACCCTCCTGTGAAAAACACCACATACACAGAACACATGAGAGGACACAATGACACACACACACCAATTATGGACTGACAGACAGGCTGATAGATAGAGAGGTAGGGACTGAGTCAGACAACTATGGGTTGAGAGTGAGACAGGTATTGGGTATGCGACAGATATAGGCTGAGATAAGACAGGTAGGGGCTGAGAATGAGACAGGTAGGGGCTGAAAGTAAGAATAGGGGCTGACAGTGAGACTTGTAGGGATTGACAGTGATACAGGTAGGGCTGAGAGTGAGGCAGGTAGAGGCTGAGAGTGAGACAGGTAGGGGCTGAAAGTAAGAATAGGGGCTGACAGTGAGACTTGTAGGGACTGACAGTGATACAGGTGTGGCTGAGAGTGAGACAGATATGGGCTGAGAATGAGACAGGTATGGGCTCAGACTTACACCTGAGACTGGTACAGTTGAGCTGACATCTGGATCCTGGATGGGACATTCCAACATTGACTCCTCGCCCGCAGGCACACACACGTTCCTCCTTTTAAATAACTGAGGGAAAAAACCCCACAAAAGATCACTAACATCCCTCCCTGGGCCACCTGCACTGCTTAATATTGTTCTTAAATTACTGTCCAATTTTGGTTAGTGCAGCTACAAGAGGACAGCACTGAGGGCTCTCTATCCTCGTGTGTGGCAATAAGAACACAGATATCAGACTGGACCAGGTGTAGAAACACCGAGCTACCCCACCTGCTCCTCCCTCTTCTGTTTGCGGAGCTGGATGCCCTCTTCCTCCCTTCTCCGGCGCATCTCCTGCGGGTTAAGGGCTTTGTTCTTGTAACTCTTCATCCTACAGTTATCCTTCCCTGGGCTCGCCATGTCGTCTAAGAGAAAAGACAGTCAGATATAATAAAATGAGACGAAACGTCAAATAGTTTTGGTTTCCAGAGACAGCTGTCAGCGCAGTATAAACCGGTCAGACCACCTGAGCTGGTTCATGGATGTTAGCAGCGGTTAGCAGCTGCTAGCTTAGCTTAGCTAAGGCCTAGTCTAGGTTAATGGTATTTTACGACGTAGCAAGCTAGCCTGACTAACTTACTTAGCTTGAGCTAGTTAGCCGGCTAACGACGTTTGGACTTGTCACGCATGCAATGACCGTTTGATGGATGTTTAAAAGATCATTAAGGCAAAGAAGCCAGCAGCGTTTATATCAAACAAGTTCATCATGTCCATGAAGATGTGTCTGCTGAGAAGCTAACCAGTTAGCCTAGCTTACCCTGTTAGCCTAGCTTACCCTGTTAGCCTAGCTTATCCTGTTAACCTAGCTTACCCTGTTAGCCTAGCTTACCCGGTTAGCCTAGCTTACCCAGTTAGCTTAGCTTACCCAGTTAGCCTAGCCTAGCTTACCCAGTTAGCCTAGCCTAGCTAACCCTTCTCAACACAACACACCCCTCTGCACTGCCCTCCTGTCCAGCTGTTTCATACCAAGCAAGCCGTCACAAGCAGCCTGTCAAACGACCTGTTTCAAAAGAGGAACAGCCAGTAAGCACATCATGCAGCTTCACATTCACACTCTTACCCATTTAAGATGACAGATCTCAGGGTAAATGTCTGTTTATCTGTTCTTCTCTGACAGCAGCTCTGCTCCAGCTGAGAGCAATATGGCGCCCAGTAACCTCCTCAACAACCACTGACGTCATATCCGGCAGCTGCCAGCTGCCAACGAAAAGACACTCGTCTTTGAACACCGGGTAACCTTGCAAGGCATCAGGATTCAGTGTATATCGAAATTAAATAATAATTTACTTGCTAATGTACGTGTGCTGTATAATTCCCTACAAATAGTTCGAAAAATGATGTATTCATTTTGTATTTCAACTTCAAAATCATAACTCGTTTGTGCCTGCGGGACATGTCCATGTCGATTATCACAAAACGAGCAACCCCACTAACAAGACATGTCGCTGCCTGAGCTAGTTTGTTGTCTGGGAATCCAAAGTGAAAGTTATTGCCTGTTACCAAACGTTGCAAATTACTGCGGGAAGGAACAAGCAAAGAGCACGCACATGGTTTAACATTCGTTTAATGCTTCCAGAGGAGAAATGCTGGTGTGTGAAATTTGTGGTGAGCAGGTTTCCTTGGAGGAGGACATGAGAACCCATCTGCTGCTCACTCACATGGAGCGCGAGGTGAGCTGTCCTCTCTGCTGCCTCGCGGGTGTCTCCTATGATGAACTCACCTTCCACATCAGCACCGCGCATCCCGAGAGTCCACATCCCGGACCTGCTGATGGAGCAGGAGCAGCTCCCATACTCGGCAGCGTGTCCAGCTACAGTCCCACCAAGACGATCGGTCAAGCCCAGGGTCAGTCTGAGCGTTATGAAGGGGCTGCAACAGGACCCACGCTGGAAGTCTCCCCAAGAACCCCTTCGAACCCGACTCCAAGCAGTCTAACGAGACAGCCCATAACCAACACCCCCGACCCCCAAGCCAAGAGTCCTACCCTGCTAACCAACAGTCCTGACCGCAAGGGGTCAAGCCACTGTGGGGTCGGAGGGAACCGGGGAACCAGACAAGAGCACAGCAAAGCAAAACAGAAGCGCCTCGCCTCTCCTAACCACGGTGGGGTGAACGTATTGACGTTTGATAGGCCTGCTGCTGGCAAATGGATGCGTGCTTTGATCCTATAGCCGCCTTAACCTTATCAATCTGCATCTGATTGTTTTTGTGATTTAGAGAAGCAGTATCCGTGTCCCATGTGTTCCCTGGTCTGCAGTGACTGCTACACCCTGCAGGAACATGTGGAGTTGCACCTGCAGGAACCAGGAGGAGAAGGTGCTCTAATGGTCAGCCAGGCCTGTAGAGCAGTTGTTCCCCTTCCTGGTCCTCAGGGTGCACCTGTCCTGCATGTTTTAGATGTTTCCCTGCTGCATCACATCCGAGTCAAATGAATGGGTCATTAGGAAGCTCGGCAGAAGCCTGATAATGACAATTGAGTCAAATCACATGACATGACATTGGGTTCTGAGGACCAGGGTTGAGAACCACTGCTGAGAGTACATTTACAGTTAGTCATTTAGCAGATGCTTTTATCAAGAGTGATTTACAGCACATACAGGGACATTCCCCCTGAGGCAAGTAGGGTGAAGTGCCTTGCCCAAGGACACAACGTCATGTTGCCTTGGCCGGGTATTGAACTTCTGACCCTCCAGATCACTAGTCGTGTAGCCACCTGACTCCCTATAACTGAATCCAGAGTACAAGCGGTTCAGCCTGCACAGCAGGCCTCAATACCATAGACATGAGGTGGCTGTAGTCTGGGGGAGAGTAACCTTAAGATGACTGTACTGTCTCCGCCTGCAGGGCTCATCCAGGAAGCAGCCTCTTCATCATCATCACCAGGCGAGGAGTCACCGTCGTCCGGTAACAGAGGTTCATCCTACGCCATGTTTCCACATTTTCACTGTCCTCCTCCTCCTCTTTTGTTCTATATCTCTTTCCTCCATGTTTCTTTAATTGAGCGGCATTTTGAATTAGCTAAACTAGGGAGTTGAGCAGTGAGGGAATCAGGCTAGTAATCAGAAGGTTGCGGGTTTGAATCCCAGGCCGTAGTAGTCAAGCAGTCAAGCTGTATCTGTGCTTTCCCAGCAGAGGGTGAATGTATTGGTGATGAGCCTGTGTGTGTTTGGGTGTGCGTTCAGGTGGAGGCTGGCTGGAGTGTCCTCTGTGTTCCCTGGTGTGTGAGGACAGCTCCTCGCTACAGGAACATGTGGATCTGCACCTGGAGTACAACGCTGACACAGCCATAGACACTGCTACAGGTACACACACCTTTACACACTCAGGTTAGTTATGGTTAGAGTTGTCAGGTGGAATTTCATTTGGAGGTTCAAGGTTCAGGTTAGTGAAGGTGTCCTGATGGTTGCAGACCTGACGCTGGCCCGGAGACTCCAGGAAGAGGAGGAGCTGAGGAACCAGCAGTTGGCCAATCAGGAGGCAGACAACTTCAAGAAGCTGCAGGTTATGACTGCTGAATTTATAGTCCTGTTATGCTGTCTACTGTAGAAGTAGGTTGTCTCTGTGTACATATATTTGTGTGTGTGTGTGGAGGAGAGCTTGTTCACACATTTTCCTCACATAATGAGGTTGTACTGGCTCCATAACCTGTGTGTGTGTGTGTCTGTATGTGTGTGTGTGTGTGTGTGTGTGTGTGTGTGTGTGTGTCTGTATGTGTGTGTGTGTGTGTGTGTGTGTGTGTGCGCAGAAGCAGTTTGGGCTGGATGGTGGGGGAGGTTACCGCAGGCAGATGGAGAAGACTCTGGAGATAGCCGTGTGTCGGGGTCAGATGGTCCCCGCTGAATTCCACTCGAAGAGAGCTCAGATGATGGAGTCTCTGTCTTCAGGGCTCGATGACGGACGAACCAGAACACCCGGTCTGTGTGTGTGTGTGTGTGTGTGTGTGTGTGTGTGTGTGTGTGTGTGTGTGTGTGTGTGTGTGTGTGTGTGTGTGTGTGTGTGTGTGTGTGTGTGTGTGTGTGTGTGTGTGTGTGGGCGGGTGCGTGCGTGTCTGTGTAGTGGTGTCAGAGTGATTTATCTGGGGGGGAGGCAGGGTTAGAGGGAAGTCAGTTGACCATTTACACAAAACATTGATTGCACAAACACTAAGATGATCTGTTCTGGCTGCCTGTACTGAGAGTTCAACTGTGCAGTCAGTCCCTGAGGCCTGTCTGTGTTGAGCACATGCTGTCCAATCATGTCCCACAAACACAACATTCTGCAGTTGAGAGATTTCGCAGAGGAACATGTGTTAGGAGGAAAATCATCCATGTTGATTATTAGTTTGACCGTGTGTGTGTGTTCTTACTCTACACCAGAATCACAGTGGTCAGTTATTCTCCTCAGACCAGAGAGGTCTGGATTATTTAAGGATGCCGTTTCCTGACTTTCAGAATAACCTTATTAGCTGTGTCAGCTATCCTCGGCATAGCACAATGGGAGTGGGGGGAGGGATTAGTGCTTTGCTCATGGACACAATGACACCAATGGGCGTGAAAAGACCAGCATCACTCATCCATCCGCCCCTAGGGTCTTTTGCCAGTGTTGAACGAGGGAATTTGAACCCTTTTTCTGTGTTTGTCAGGTGTGCAGGGGGCCTTGTACGAGTGGTACCAACGGGAGGCTGGGGACTGCGTCCAGGTGTGGCTCTGTGCTGACACTGACCACTTCTGCTCCTCGGAGGGGGACAGGGGCTGGGGGTGTGGCTACAGGAACTTCCAGATGCTTCTGTCATGTCTGAATAGAGCAGAGCCTTACGCCACTCGTATCTCAGGTGCGCACAAACACTCTTGTGCACGCTGTCTCTCTCTCTCTAGCTCTCCCGCTCTCTCTCTCTCCCACTCTCTCTTTTTCACAAGCATATATATTTTTCCTGTCTCATACTAATGTAAAGAAACAAAACCTCTTCATCATTCTTCCTCCTCATCTGCTAGACGGGTCAATTCCCAGCATTCCCCGGGTGCAGCGTATGATCGAGGCGGCGTGGAGGGAGGGGCTAGACCCACAAGGGGCATCGCACTTCAACGAGCGTCTGCAGGGCACCCGGGCCTGGATCGGAGCCACAGAGATCTACTCTCTACTCACCTCCCTGGGTGTCAGGTCAGAGCCTCATCCGACCCTGAGAGCAGGGTTCACAACTAGCCGACCCTGGGAGGCAGCTCTCAGCCGGGCCGCTCCTCATGGGCGTGAGGCTCCTCAGTTACCCATGTTCCCTGCTGTGTGTCCTGTTCTCTCAGAGCCCGCATCATAGACTTCCACCAGCCCAGCGGCCCTGGGAACACACACCCCAGGCTGTTTGACTGGGTCAAGCAGTACTTCTCCCTCCCCACCAGCAGGGGTGCCAAGCTGCCCCCCCGGGTGGTGAAGACCCCCCTGCCCCCCATTTACCTGCAGCACCAAGGTAGGAATCCTTCAAGACAGACTACCTTACTCCACATGCAAGAAAGATCAGATTATGACAAACATACCCTTTCAGCAAGGATATGCCAGAGGCCTTTGAGGATCTGCTGGGGGCCGAGTTGAGAAAGTGTCTGTGCTCACTTGTTTTATGTGTGTCTGTGTCTCTGTGTGTCTGTGTGTGTCTGAAAGGCCACAGTCGTTCCATTGTGGGCCTGGAGGAGAGGAAGAACGGTTCTCTGTGTGTGCTGCTGCTGGACCCGGGCTGTTCCCCTGGCGACATGAGGAAGCTGCTCAGCAGAGACGCAGGCTCCGCCCTAACCGCCGTCAGACGCCTCAGGAAGTTCCCTGGCAACTTGAAGCACACGCAGTACCAGGTGGTGGCTGCAGAGGGCGTGCTTTCTCCTGAAGAGCGGCAGGTGAGCCCCCCTGACAACCTGCTCTGACCAGGTTAGCAAAGCTGAAAGCTTCTGAATATTTGATTGGCTGATGCTTTACTGTGGTGTTTTTTTCAGACTCGCATCTTAAACTCCAGAACCTTGAGTGCAGAAAGGATTCCTTGAAGCTGGTGTTTATTTTATGTCTGTTTTATCAATACTTGATTTTTATATGAAACAAATAAATAGTTTTTTTAATGATTTCTATGTGACTTATTTTCGGGGGGGGGGGGCAGTTGTATGTATAACAGATTGTCAATATAAAATAGACAATGTCCTGATTTAAACATTTCGCCAGTAAACAAATCTTTACGGATGGCACAACGTTGGCACAACCCCAAAAAATGCATATTATTGCACTTTACCACATTAAAATATTTAAACTGGTGGTGGGATTGCAACCCTTATCAGTATAGCATACGGACCATGAATTCCTCCCCTCCTACGAAAAAGGGTGTGTTTTTAGGCCACGTCCAGTTAAAACGGCACACAAAAAATCCCACTGAATTAGTGACGGACGCACGTTTGCAAAGCAATACCGGGAGCTGCAATATTGGTCTGCTTCTGCAAGTTTGGTCAACAACGTGAAGTGACCCTTGGCTCACCTGACTACAGAGGAAATCAGTGATATAGAAGGACGCCCGGAATCGTGAAAGACCAGACACCGAGGTCACCGGGACAATGGCAGGTAAGTGCGCTGCGCGCAGCCACCGCAAGCTCTCCGCAGTTAAATGTTCACAAATTAAATTCACTCTGAATGTAATATTTGACTTTGACTTTACCCTGTATCGCATGAGGAGTTAACTCAATGTTATCCTTTTTTGTTTTGTGTGTGTTGAAAGCTTAGGTTCTGTCATGATTTAAAATCATCTCACTGTCAATTCGCCTCAATAACTTTACCCCAAAACAGGTGGTGATTTAGACAACAAATCACATTTCATCTCTTAATAATGATTAATTAATTGGTGCTTTATGATGAAAATAGATTGAAGGCACGTGCCAAAGGTATTTTACATTCAAATCACTTTTTTTTTTACTTGTAAGATCCTAAAGAACAGACAGATCCCAAGCTATACGAGTACAGGCTAGTGCCACACAGAAACTTCAACCTGATCACAGGGATCCACTCTCCAGAGGAAGTGGACCGGATCCAAAACTGGGAGATCCGAGACTCGGATGTATTTGCCATCACATATCCCAAGTCAGGTGAGGAAAAGATCTTGTGAAGGAAGAGATCTGACCAATCTGTGCTTTGTTATCATGTAGCTCACCCTCACTGTCCTGTGCTTGCTGTAAGTCTGCTAAATGACTCAAATGTCAATGTAACCTCTCTGCTCTGATCGCCAGGGACCATCTGGATGCAGCAGATTCTCCTCCTCATCTACTCCAAGGGCGACGTCACGGCAACCCCTGGCCAGCTGAACTCTGAACGTGTCCCCTGGATCGAGCTGATGGGCAGTGAGCAGAAGTTTGTCTCCGCCCCGTCTCCCAGGCTGCTAGTCTCCCACCTGCAGTACCAGTTCATGCCTTTAGGCCTGAGACAGAAGAGGGGCAAGGTCTGTCATTTACTGGACTGGTCATATCTAACTGAGGAGTAACATCATACTCAGAACACTGAGCTTTGAGTAGAATATTGGTCCCTAAAATTGGATGATTTAAAGACAATACAAATGATTGAATAAATCATTGAAATCATTAATTAAATACCACTGAAACCTGATTTCAGTAATACTGCTTATATAACCTAATGAAGCAGACACTCCTGCAGGTGATCTATGTGGCCAGGAACCCAAAGGATGTCCTGGTGTCTTACTACCACTTCCACAAGTATGCCACTATGCTACAGACACCAAAGGACTTTAATGAGTTCTTTGAGAAATTCATGGCGGGTAATGGTAAGACAAAAGGAATTTACGTGACGTACAAATCATTGACTTGTTTTGTGAGTCATTGACAGGATTTGTGAATCATGGACATGACGTGTGGCAATGTTCAGCCTCTGCTTAATCATTTTGTAAAGCTCTTTCTTGTAAGTCGCTTTGGATAAAAGCGTCTGATAAATGAATACATGTCAAATGTGATTCTGTGTGTTGCAGTGTACGGGAACTGCTGGTTTGAGCACATCCAGACATGGTACTCTCGCAGAGCAGAGATGAACTTCCTGATGCTCAAGTATGAGGACATGATCCAGGTACTGCAGCTACTAACCCCCTACGCTAGTTCCAGATGCTGAATGGATAACTACACACATGACAAAACAGGACACTGCCATGCAGCTTCCTACAGTCTGCATACAGATAACCTCTGTGTACGTTTGCGTGTGTTAAGGACTTGAGGTCAGTCGTGCGGCAGATGTGTGTGTTCCTGGAGCAGGACCTCACGGAGGCACAGGTGGACAGTGTGGTGCAGAACAGCACCTTTAGCGTCATGAAGAAGAACCCCCTGGCCAACTACGAGTGTGTGCCTGCCAGCCTGCTGGATCACAGGGCCGGTACCTTCATGAGGAAAGGTATGGCTGCGGGTCAAAGGTCATCTGCTGAGGGTGTAGTGGGAACCATCAGACTATTAGGCTAGTGAGCAGGCTAGTGTAGCTTCACTCATCCATAACTGTTGCCTATGGACCGTCATAGAAGCATCCAAGTATCCTTAAGTAAGGGCTTAATCCTCAACTCTCTTTGTCTGTATTATAGGTACCATCGGAGACTGGAAGAACAACTTCACAGTAGCCCAGAATGAAAGGTTTGACCATGTCTACCAGGAGAAAATGAAGGGCTGGCCTTTGACCTTTAAGTGGGACAGCAACGATAACAGGACTGTGTAATGTCATCACTGTTGGACACAAACCTTTTCAATGAGACCAAACATCTTTACTCCAAGTCTGATTTATCTATATATCAATATGTAATGTATTCAAATTGCTATACAGATTTTAAATTCCCAATATGCATTTTATATTCACAACATGCACAGCTTTGTAATAACTACAAAAAGTTTTGGGGGGATTTGTACAGTTTCTTTACTTTCACTTGCATTGACTGTATATATTTTGTATATTATTGTAATTAATGTATCATGATAAAACAAAAGAATGACCCATGAATTCAGTTGGCGTAACCGTCCAATACAATAATTATTGCTGATCCTCTGCTGCCCTCTATGGACCAACCAGAGTTCCTACAACTGTCTGTTCATGTCATCTGGTCTATCATGTCAACACAGCACAATGAGGACCAAGGCAATCAAACATTTGTCGGATTTAATGACATTACAATTGAAACCATAATAAAAGGGCTATAGGAATGCCCTTAGAACTGAATCAGTGAAGATATCCGGCCAACCATTGTTAAAAGTTCATGTTGGGGGTGAAGAAAGCATGGGAAGATGTTGGGGCTGGGTCACATGTCTCTTGTTTGCTTCATGGTCTAGTCCTCATCACTACCGAGTTCCAAGGGGTTAAAGTCAGGGTCGTCCTCATCCAGATCCAAATCATCGATGTCCTGGAAGAGTGACTCATCCACCTCCACATTGTTTCCAGCTGAATAGATAGAGGAGCAGAGTTATACTCATTTAGCAAACACTCCTATCCAGAGTGATTTACAATTAGTATAGGCACATTCCCACCTGAGGCAAGTAGGGTGAAGTGCCTTGCCCAAGGACACAACATCCTTTTTCACGGTCAAGGTTCAAACCCACAACCTTCTGATTACTAGCCCATCTTTCTAACTGCTCAGCCACCTGACTCACTATAGTGACAAAACACACACACAAAAATAGAGTGTTAAGATCCTTACAATCTTCCAGGAACTGTATATCCGATGTGTCCAGATTGTGGTCTGTCTCAAACAGCATTTTCCCTGGAAGAGGAAAGAAAACATTAGACACTGCCAGGTCAGGTGATGCCTAGTCAGGTGATCTCTGTGACAGGGACGAGTCCCTGGAGGCAGCGTGGCAGCTCTGCACCTGCACCTGCGTCAGACACGTACCTGTGAGTTTAACCTTCCCTATCTGTTCCTCCTCCTTCTGACGTTTCTTCTTCAGCTCGTTCATCTCCTGGTCAAACTTGGCTTTCCATGCCAGAAAGTTCTCGATGGTGACCACCGTGCCTTGGAAGGCCACCTGTCAACCACATATGCAGGTACGCATACACACACAGCAACGATGGTTATTACAGCTACTAGCCTGACGGATTTCCCAGGACTGAGTAAAAATGTTGGGCGTTAGTCAGAATGAAAGTTTCCATGTTGGCAAAGCTGTTTCATGCTGTGATAGGGTTTGACTGCATGTTATTACAATCACCATGCATTGTTCTAAGTGAAAGCTTGGATGGAAACAAAAAGCATATTGTGTTCATCTAATAGCATTAGATGACAGTTGTCAAATCCACCTTCTCAGCCTCCTCCGCCTCCTTCTCCTTCTTCGTCTGCTCTTCCTCTCGTCTGTTCTTTATCTGGTCGACGATTTCGTTGAGTTTCTCCTGGACAGCCGTCACCAGGGTGAAGATCATCACCATTCCCAGGTTCTCCTCTGCCTGCAACACGGCCGCCAAGAGGAGGGTCAGTCTGGGAGACAGTCGAGATGACAGTGCCAGAGAAACAGACTTCCGACTGCAGCTGTTAGACCTGATAGGAGCTGGCAGACAGACCTGCTGATTGAGGAAAGACAGGATCTCCTCGACGTCTGAATCCTCCAGGTTCTCCTGCGAGAAGATCTCCCACAGAGGAGCCTCGTCTGGGTACTTCTCAACATAGGTAAACTTCAGAGTCACTTCAACCGCTGGAGCACGAAAAGGGAGAGTGTTCGAAAAGGGAGAGGGCATGAAAAACGTCCAGCCATCATACGTTAATAAAACCAACACATAACCTCCAGTCCTGCAAAACATACTTAAAACATACTGTGCACGCCAGAGTTGACTTACTCTCATCATCTTCCCCTGCATCTGACGTCACCGTGATGGTAAAACTCGTGGGGTTCTCGGAGAGCACTGCAGCAGGACAGACACATCACACTTTACATTCACAATAACGACTTATAGGTTTGATAACCAGCTTCTATATCTGAATATCCAGGCAGACAGCTACATATGGGTGGAATCTAGCACTTCTTGACTGCATGTGACAACATTTTGAAGGCTGTAAGTTACGAGCTATGCTAGCCTGCTAACCAGCAGCTGAGACTATTCAGCGGCCCCAAAGACGACAAACAGACCTGTAAACGAATCCGGATAAATGGACTCAATAGCTTCCAGCTCGTTTCGCTGTTCTTCCGCGTAATCCGTCATTTTCTTCTATGTATCCATCAATTGGCTACTTATATCACTCCCGAGAGCAGACGTGTGCGTTTTCTGCTCGATAAGGCCCACCGGTAATCGATTACATCGAGCATTGTTTAGTTGTGTCTGACCATGAGACAACCCGTCAGATGGCTATTATAACTGTATCTTGAGAATAACGTATTTTTCTATGTTGTTGTTTTTTTGCCCTGGTTTTCAACGAATAAGTGCTGAAACAAAAATTCGTGGTGCTAACATTTTCTTTGTCTGGTTTTAAAGTTTGAAGTGGTTCTGCAATCGACTATTTTGGCCTAGCAGTAAATGGCTATGTGTTTTCCTTTTACATCTAGACCAGGGGTCTGCAACCTGGTCTAGGGACTAGGTCTAGGGACTAGGGACTAAGTCTAGGGTCTAGGGACTAGGATTCGATGAGCTCAGTAGAAATAGCGAAAAGATCCCAAGCGTAGAACTATTGCCATAACAAGTTTTAAGGCAAACTGTATACATGGCCCTGGGTGGAACAGGTTTAAATCCATGATGCAGGCAATAGGTGGAAATAAGGAATGGTGTCTGATGGACGCAGTACGTCCCGGAGGTTTTTTGTTCTTGTGCAGACATGTTGAGTCACACCCGGTGTCACTCTTCTGGCATTTGAAACAGTCTGACTGTTTGTGCTTGATGCACACACACACACACAAATAAACACATTTATGTTGTAACAGTGGTTTATGAAGAAGATGCATTCAAAATGTCCTGTTGAAAAACAAGTTTATCAAGCTTGGTTTTGCCTTTCCAGGAACGCATACATTAACCAAAAAAAGCTCATCATGAATGAAGTACAGCGATGGACTGCCACAGAGAAGGGAAGCAGTGATTAGACCAATCACATAAGAAATGACAGCAGACAAAGATATGAATTGTGTGTCAGAGACTTAAAAGCGTAGCAGTCAATGTATTGTTGCAGTACCCAGGCAGAACATTAGGAGGTCTATGAAGACACACTTTGGTTTTCTGTTGGAAAACAGGATGTCATTGTTTCACCACTTCTGCTGTGACAGCATTCTACGTTAATAACTGGTAAACACAGAGATTGTCCCTACTAGTACAGGAAGAAATACATAGAGGTAATATGTTCTTATAAGCATGTATCTAGTGTTATTGGTCATCCTTCGAACAAAACAAGTTATACTTTTCCTTCTTACGTGCCTAAGCACCAATGTTTGGTTTTGACATGACACTTCCTATGCTTCTGTATTGGACAGGACTGGTTTGGTCTCTGAGGTGTAATCTCTGTCCATCCGCTCCACATATCTCTGCAGCGTGCTGTAGCACTGCTCGCTGTCCTTAAAGGTGTACAAGGATGATATCTGTTCCCATGCCTTGTGGTTGGGAAAGGGAAAGGCCTCCGGCTCCTGGTTCTCAAAGAAGCTCTTGAGGTTGCGATCGGCCAGCCTGGAGGCGTAGTCTGTGGCGTAGGTGTCGAACTGATTCCTCTCCTTTTCCACGTAGCGCTTCCAGAAGGTCAGCTGCAGGTAGCTGACCCTGGAGCGACAGTTGGTATAGCAGGTTCCTATCAGTCCGACCGAGGTGGCTGTGATGATGATGACCCAGCCAAGAATCTGAGCACGCAAACAAGCACACACACACACACACCCAGGGACATACACACATACAAACAAGCAGGAAGTAAAATATGTTAATAGTGAGCATTGTTAGTCCCTTTGTAGTAACAGTTATTACTCCAGAACAAGAATGTCTCAACTAAACTTAAAGAACAGAAACTGAACTCCTAGTACTTAGGTGCCGTATTATACTGTATCATGTTTATCATTATGTTGTCTTTTATCAGCCTGCGGCCAGCACACCCTGACACTTAGGAAATGACACTGATGACATTTCACAAACACACTGTAATAACAGATTTCATTGATGTGATCGCATGGACCAGGTAACTGAACATCAACTTTCGGTGTCAAGTATCGGGTGTCACAGCACATAATTACAAGCTTCTCTCAGGCTGATTGAAAGTTCATAGGTGTTCCTGTCTGTGACTGGGTTATCCATAACCCAGTATCCATAGAAATATGCCTGATTCTGTGTGAAACATCTCTAGAAGTATAACTGACGCTGTGTCTAAACAGAAGTCCCCACCTGAGACTGTGCCCTGAACATCTGTAACAGTTCCAGGCTCTCTTCGATGGGCAGTTTGGACCTCCCGCAGGGCACGCGTGCCAGCTCCTCCCGGCACTGTGCCGTCTTGTTCTTACAGAAGATGTCCACCACTATGTTGTCATCCAGGCCGCTGACAGCACACTCATAGAAGGTCCCGTTGAGCAGAGCCACGCACAGCCACATGACGGGCGCCACGCACGCTCCGGTGAAGATGCTGGTGAACGATCTGATGCAGCCGACTCTGTTCCCCCTGGGACAGAGCTTCACGGGGTTCAGGCAGCATCCGGTGAACAGGCGCCACAGACGTGTGCTGAAGAACAGACCCAGGAGGAGCAGAACCAAGGCCGGGCCCAGCAGGAAGGTCAGCCCGTAGGCAAAGTTCTGGCTGTGGTTGCAGGGACACTGGAAGGAGACCATGGAGAAGACCCTCTCCCCTCCGATGGTCATGAGGGCCATGAAGCTGTAGCCTAAGGTGGCTTTCTGGTTCATGAAGAAACGCAGGACGGTCTGGAAGTTATCCATGTTGGCTGTGAGGCTGGTTGAAATACGATCCAGGGTGAAAAGAACTCAAGGAACGAGCCGTTGTGAAAATTAGCTGTGGTGTTGGGAGGTAATTAAGGTAATTCTTAATTTTGGACTCCAATTGCCTCTTCACGGTCTCACTTCAGCTTTCAGGAAAACAAACATCTCTCGACGGCCACAGCCCCTCCTGTTCCCTCCGGTTCTGTGTCTATCAGTTTTCTTCAGCCCCTCCCTCTCTCCCCGTCTCTCTACCTCCATGCCTCCTTGCTGGCTTTGTCTTTTTACGCTTCCAGACCACTCCCTCATTCTCTCAACTTCTTCCCTTTCTCTCTCTCTTCTGGTCCCTCCCTACCTAAAAGTTGTGACTCAGTAGACAGAGATGTTGCTTTCTGTTTTCTGGCTTCAACATCTTCAGCAGCTGTGCTTTAACATTTGATTTGAGTCCAATGTTCTGGCAAAAGATGCTGTTTTCAGTACATACCAAGTACATGCCACAAACAAGGAAACCATAGCAACATTACAGAGAGGAATGTGTTAGGGCAGCGGAGAATGTGAATTTACAACATGCTGTTTCACTTAGCCGTGCACGTGCAGGCATGTGAATGCTGCACGCACGCACACGCGCACACACATACATACCCACAGGAAGCAATCTGGAATACCACTAAAACTGCACTGTGCAACATAAGTAAGCAGCATGGAGAAGTGCCCTCTTCCTCCCCCCACTTCCAAAAGGTTTTAAGAGCATTGACTTTAGCAATAGCTTTTATCCTCTCCACAATCACATAACACTTCAAAAGCCTCACAGTCAGGCCAAGTGCGAAGTGGATGTTGGTTGCAGTTTTTGTATTTTATTTCAGTTTCACAAAAACCTTTCAAAAACACAATCAGTGGAAATGGACGACTTGGAGAGTTTGAGGTGGGCTTTACCCATCCCAACCATACCTGCACATTCATAAAAGATTGAAAGATTTTGTTCAGAGGTAATGTGATTTAATGTCAGAATCTTTTGTTTTGCATTAGCATGGACAGGAACGTGATGAGCAATGCTTTAAAGGTGAGTCAATCATTTGTTTGGTGACTGTTAAGATACAACATATCAGTTCTAGTTTAGAGTATGAGATACAAAATATTGTATGCCAATGCCACACACACTTACTGTGGTTTAGCACACACAGGAAGCAGTTCTAGGTTTCATTTCCTGATTGAAGCAAAGATAAGTGAAGAAGATTAGCTCAGGAAAGTTTTAGCCACACAATAGACTAAGAAAGAAACCGATCTGTTTATATTATAACGTCCATTCATACTATTCATCTTTAAAGTAATTTGTCAAATGTTTTTTTTAGTTGATATATGATTTTCTTTTACCATACATATCTGCTAGATAATTTGATGATAGTAAAGCAGTGGAGATATGAGGATGAACAAGCGTTGAAAGGTCAAGGCGTCGCATGACCACTGTCCAAAACTGTTGCCTCTGAATGGTCATCACTGGGTGTCCTGTTGTTCCCCAGGTGGGTTTCCACATACTGGTGAAGCCTGCTGTAGTTTTGGTTCTCGGTGCTGAAACGGTATGAACTGGAGATGTCCTGCCAGGCCTTCATAGACGGGGTGGTGAAGGAATCTGGAGCATTCCGCTGGAAGAAGCTATTCACGTTCCTATTAGCCAGATTTCTGGCGTGGTTTTCAGAGGAGGTCTCCAGCAGCTGACCCTCCTGCTGGACGTAGGACTTCAAGAAGTTCAGCTGCAGGTAGCTGAATGGAGATGTGCATCTGTGTACACAGACTAGCAGCAGGCTGGACACCAAGACAGAAGCAATCAGCAACCAACCCAAGATCTGAAACCAGAAAACAATGGGGGGGTTTTAAGAAATGACGCAATAATTTCATAACAGTAAAATGATTTCCCATGATCAGCCTCTCAGTTCAGTTTTATGCCATTAATAAGGGACCTATGAATGAACTAGGCCTTCATAAGCTCAATCCTTTTTTGGGAATGGAATGGATGTTTTTTTTATTTTTTTTATAAGTACAGTTCAATACTAGAGTTAAAGATGGAAACAAACCACTTCTAGCCCCCTCCCCCTATTGTTATTATTGTTATATTACTCTGCAACTCTGTGTGCTGTACTTTACCCTGCTGCTGTTGTGAACTGCAATTTCCACCCCTGGAGGACAAATAAAGGTTTATCTAATCGAATACAGAATTAATTTACTTGCGACCCGGCGTGAAGAGTTGACATCACCGCATCATGTTGCACGCTACCATTTTTCTTTTGACAAGGAAACAGCGGCAGCTCTGCCCTGCACTGCTGGTCCTCAAGGCACAGGTTGATGTTGAAAAACGTTATATTCACCCCGGTCATGGCGCATTCAAAGTATTCGCCGTTCATCAATGCAACTGCAATCCAACTGACAGGAGCAACCATGGCCTTGGTGGTGATCTTAAACAAACTCCGCCAAAAGTGAAATTCAGGTTTGCAGATACATATTCCCGTGAATAGTTTCCATGTCCTTTTGCTGAGGATGTAGCCTAAGGCTAACAGTGCCAAAGCAGGCACGAGGACGAACACCATTCCGTAAGTAAAGTTCAAGTAATTGCATGGGCACTCAAAAATCGCACTCGAAAAGATCCGCTCCGCTCCAGCGGTGAGCAAGGCAACTCCTACCAAAGTCAAGATTTCGTGCTGGTTCTTAGCAAGTTGCAAGATCATTTTGAATGCATCCATCTTGCTGCTTGCTCAGGATCTGATGTGACAGGGAGCTGTGGGGAGCATATGAAGAAGCGAAGATGAAGACTTTCAGTTTCGTTTTATGTTGTGCGTTTGTTTTCTTTCATGTACAGTACAGACCAAAAGTTTGGACACGCCTTTTCATTCAAAGAGTTTTATTTATTTTCATGATCGTTGATTTCCTGAAATCGTAGATTCACACTGAAGGCATCAAAAGTATGAATTAACACGTGGAATTATATACTTACCAAAAAAGTGTGAAACAACTGAAAATATGTCTTATATTCTAGGTTCTTCAAAGTAGCCACCTTTTGCTTTGATTACTGCTTCACACACTCTTGGCATTCTCTTGATGAGCTTCAAGAGGAAGTCACCAGAAATGGTCTTCCAACAGTCTTGAAGGACTTCCCAGAGATGTTTAGCACTTGTTGGCCATTTTGCCTTCCCTCTGCGGTCCAGCTCACCCCAAACCATCTCGATTGGGTTCAGGTCCAGTGACTGTGGAGGCCAGGTCATCAGCACCCCATCACTCTCCTTCTTGGTCAAATAGCCCTTACACAGCCTGGAGGTGTGTTTGAGGTCATTGTCCTGTTGAAAGATAAATCAGAATCAGAATCAGAATGGTTGGTTTATTCGCTATGCAAGATTAACAAACATATAATTCACTTTGGCAGGAATGAGCCAACATAGAACATATATGTGGCATACTAATCAAATAAAAAAATGAATACAATGTAAAATACACTACAGATATGATACATATAAACAAATAATAAAAATGATACAAATAATACAAATGATGCAAATAGTACAAATTATACAGGTAACATGGAAGTACAAGTAAGGTACAGAGTGGAATGGGTATATATAGTATGTGGGGGGGAGGGGGGTATATACACAGTAGTGTAAACAGTGGTGCAAAATTCACAGTAGTAGGTTTTTAAAGTTTAAAGTGTTCAGATTCAGATTCAGAATACTTTATTAATCCCCTTGGGGAAACTCTTTGGCAGGACAGTGCCCACCGTGGCAACACGACAAAGTACATTATCGGCGCACAAGCCTTCTGAAATTGGGAAAACACAAATAGATTTTCGAGGAGAAAAAAAGGATACATGCCAGAGCCTGTAACCAAAAAAAAAACACCTCAGCAGACAGATAAGCAACAACAACAAGCAGGTGGAGGCGTTGGATGAGTCTGTGTTCGTAGCCAAAACACAGAACAATCTGCCTCATGGCCTTGAGGTCAGGACATCTTGTTCCAGCCAGACAACTCTCACAGAATGGGGTGGAGGGTGTGGGGTTGGGGTGGGGGAGGGGGTGTAGAGAGACGTCGTACCTCAATCTTGCAAGACAGAAACAGGTAGGGGGAGGGGTAGCCCTGCACGGTACCAGAGCCGTACAGGAATTTGGAGCCGAAAACAATACTCATGTCGTTGCTCGTAGAGTTAGTTTACACCCTACAAACAAGTCTCACTCAATGTCTCTCAAATGTCTCTCAAATGCCTCTCAATGTCTCTCAAATGTCTCTCAAATGTCTCTCAATGTCCCTCAATGTCTCTCACTCTTCCATTTTGTTGGTCAATACGTTCCTCTGTCCCCTGCAGAGCCATCGGTATCCCGCGATGCGCGTAAAGTCACACTTTGGCCACCAACAGCCCTGCCCATCACATCAATCAAGTGGGGCAGCTTAAAGGGGCCGTTAACGGCTGCCTCAGTTTTTATAATTTTCCGATGTCCCATGGCACGCTTAATCCAATCAGCAGAAGCCCGGCCATCATAAATCCCAATATGTAGAGATCCTCAAAGTCCTCGACGGAAGGTTCCCACAGGCACACGACACGCCTCCTATCCCACGCGTCCATCATGTATCCCGCTGGAGACGATCCCATGCGGGGACATGCTGGGTCCCCCCAGCCCCAAGATCTCTTTAAATATATGGTGTCAATAGTACTTGACCAGTTAATCAATTCCATGTTTCAGCTTAAAAGGGTGATGCAGTTAGTCTCTCCAGCAGACAGGCAGACGATAGAGCAGGAAAAAGATAAGGGAGCGAAAAAGTTTGCGACTGCCTCCACGAGAGCAAGGACAAGATGTTGTGTGCTAAAGTGGCAGAGTGCAGTGGGATTCTGGAGGGGGGGTGTGGGGTGTTGATTCAGATCATTCAGATTCAGATTCAGAATACTTTATTAATCCCCTTGGGGAAACTCTTTGGCAGGACAGTGCCCACCGTGGCAACACGACAAAGTACATTATCGGCGCACAAGCCTTCTGAAATTGGGAAAACACAAATAGATTTTCGAGGAGAAAAAAAGGATACATGCCAGAGCCTGTAACCAAAAAAAAAACACCTCAGCAGACAGATAAGCAACAACAACAAGCAGGTGGAGGCGTTGGATGAGTCTGTGTTCGTAGCCAAAACACAGAACAATCTGCCTCATGGCCTTGAGGTCAGGACATCTTGTTCCAGCCAGACAACTCTCACAGAATGGGGTGGGGGGTGTGGGGTTGGGGTGGGGGAGGGGGTGTAGAGAGACGTCGTACCTCAATCTTGCAAGACAGAAACAGGTAGGGGGAGGGGTAGCCCTGCACGGTACCAGGCACAGCCGTACAGGAATTTGGAGCCGAAAACATATACTCATGTCGTTGCTCGTAGAGTTAGTTTACACCCTACAAACAAGTCTCACTCAATGTCTCTCAAATGTCTCTCAAATGCCTCTCAATGTCTCTCAAATGTCTCTCAAATGTCTCTCAATGTCCCTCAATGTCTCTCACTCTTCCATTTTGTTGGTCAATACGTTCCTCTGTCCCCTGCAGAGCCATCGGTATCCCGCGATGCACGTAAAGTCACACTTTGGCCACCAACAGCCCTGCCCATCACATCAATCAAGTGGGGCAGCTTAAAGGGGCCGTTAACGGCTGCCTCAGTTTTTATAATTTGCCGATGTCCCATGGCACGCTTAATCCAATCAGCAGAAGCCCGGCCATCATAAATCCCAATATGTAGAGATCCTCAAAGTCCTCGACGGAAGGTTCCCACAGGCACACGACACGCCTCTTATCCCACGCGTCCATCATGTATCCCGCTGGAGACGATCCCATGCGGGGACATGCTGGGTCCCCCCAGCCCCAAGATCTCTTTAAATATATGGTGTCAATAGTACTTGACCAGCTAATCAATTCCATGTTTCAGCTTAAAAGGGTGATGCAGTTAGTCTCTCCAGCAGACAGGCAGACGATAGAGCAGGAAAAAGATAAGGGAGCGAAAAAGTTTGCGACCGCCTCCATGAGAGCAAGGACAAGAAGGATGGTGTTGGATGGATGTCTCAAACTGAGTCCTTGGCCCTGTTGAAGAGGGCAATAGCAGAGGGGTAGAAGCTATTCTTGTGGTGAGAGGTTTTGGTCCTGATGGACCGCAGCCTCCTGCCAGAAGGGAGCAGCTGAAGCACAGAATGTCCAGGGTGGGAGGAGTCGGCCGCAATCTTCCTCACCCGTTTTAGAGACCTTGCTGTGTGCAGGTCCTCAAGGGATGGCAGGTTGCAGCCTATCACCTTCTCAGCGGCACGTATGATACGCTGCAGTCTGCTCTTGTCCTTGGCAGTGGCAGCAGCGTACCAGACAGTGATGGAGGAGGTGAGGATGGACTCGATGGTGGCAGTGTAGAATTGCACCATCATTGTCTTTGGCAGGCTGAATTTCTTCAGTTGCCGCAGGAAGTACATCCTCTGCTGGGCTTTCTTTGTGAGTGAGCTGATGTTCAGCTCCCACTTAAGGTCCTGGGAGAGGGTGGTGCCCAGGAAGCGAAAGGAGTCCACACTGTTTACCTGGGAGTTGCGCAGTGTGATGGGGGGAGTGGGGCTGGGTTCTTCCTAAAGTCCACAACCATCTCCACTGTCTTAAGAGCGTTGAGCTCCAGGTTGTTCTGGCTACACCAAGTCACCAGGTTGTCCACTCCCCACCTGAAGTCAGACTCGTCTCCATCAGAAATTAGCCCGATCAGGGTGGTATCGTCCGCAAACTTCAGGAGCTTGACAGATGGATGACTGGAGGTGCAGTTGTTTGTGTACAGGGAGAAGAGCAGGGGGGAAAGGACGCAGCCTTGAGGGGATCCAGTGCTGATGGACCGGGAGTCAAACTTGCGTTCCCATCTTAACGCGCTGCTTCCTGTCGGACAGGAAGTCTGTGATCCACCTGCAGGTGGGGTCGGGCACGTTCAGCTGGGAGAGCTTGTCCTGAAGCAGAGCCGGGATGATGGTATTGAAGGCAGAGCTGAAGTCCACAAACAGGATCCTGGCATAGGTGTTTGGAGAGTCCAGATGCTGGAAGGTGAAGTGGAGGGCCATGTTGACTGCGTCGTCCACAGACCTGTTTGCTCTGTAGGCAAACTGCAGGGGGTCTAGGAGGGTGTCTGTGATGTTTTTGATGCTGGGGCATGGGGCATGGGGCTGTCCGATTGTCCTTCGAATCTACAATAGAATTTGTTCAGGTCCTCGGCCAGGCGGGAGTCGTTGGTGGTGGGTGGGGCTCTGGGCTTGTGGTCGGTAATTTGCCTAAGCCCCTTCCAGACAGAAGCAGAGTCATTTGAGGAGAATTGTTCTTGCAGTCTCTCTGAGTAGAGTCGTTTCGCGTCTCTGACGCCCCTGCTGAACAGCTTCTTCGCCTCATTAAATCCGTAGCGGTCGCCAGACTTAAACGCCTCCTCCTTCTTAGACCTCAGACTTCTGAGTTTTGCAGTAAACCAGGGTTTGTCATGGTTGTAACTCACCTTGGATCGTGTTGGTGTGTAGGAATCCTCACAGAAGCTGATGTATGATGTCACAGCCTCAGTGTACTCATCCAGTCCGTTTGTGGCGGCAGCAAACATTTCCCAGTCAGTGCACTCCAGATTAGCTCTGAGTTCCTCCACAGCCTCGCTGGTCCACTGATTTGATGTCCTCACCGCAGGTTTACAGAGTTTTAGTTTCTGCTTGTATGCAGGAATCAGGTGGATCATGGCGTGGTCGGAGTGACCCAGTGCAGCACGGGACACTGCGTGGTAAGCGTTGAAAACTGTGGTATAACAATGATCCAGGGTGTTACCCTCCCTGGTGGGGCAGTTTATGAATTGTCTATATTTGGGGAGTTCTTGGCTGAGGTTACCTTTGTTGAAGTCACCTAGGACGATGACTAGAGAGTCCGGGTGGGTTCGCTCCACTTTCAGGATCTGGTCTGCTAACATGCGCTGGGCTTCTTTAACCAGCGAGCCGAGTGGCAGATAAGCACCAACCAGTATGAAGGACGCAAACTCCCGGGGCGAATAAAATGGTCTACAGTTTATGAAAAAAGATTCCAGGTCGGGGGAACAATGTCTCATAATCACCGATACATCCACACACCAACAGCGGTTGATATAAAAACAGATACCTCCACCTTTCTTCTTCCCAGACAGGGCCGCGTCTCGATCCCCTCTAAAGCGCCCGCTCGTCTTCCCCTTCTCCTGGTGCCCTTGTTAGCATTGTAGCGCTTTTTTAGAGCACAGACAATACCGGGTGTTGAGCTGATCAGAATATCCACAAGTTCAGACTCCGGGAGCAGAAAAGTGGGGATCAAACTATCAGGGGTTGTTCCTCTGATGTTGAGGAGTTCTTCTTTTGATAAAGAAATCCGCGGATCTTGGCAGAACACACAATTTACGAACAAAAAGAGAAATACTAGGACGCTCAAACCCGTCGTGGCTGCCATGCGTGGCGCCATCTTGGATACTACTAAATGATGGTCCAACTAAACGCAAACCGGATGGAATAGCATGCCGCTGCAAGATGCTGTGGTAGCCATGCTGATTCAGTATGCCTTCAATTTTTTATAAATTCACAACAGTGTCACCAGCAAAGCACCCCCACACCATCACACCTCTTCCTCCATGCTTCACGGTGGGATCCAGGCATGTAGAGTCCATCCATTCACCTTTTCTGTGTTGCTCAAAGACACGGTGGTTGGAAGATCTCAAATTTGAACTCATCAGACAGCACAGATTTCCACTGGTCTAATGTCCATTCCTTGTGTTCTTTAGCCCAAACAAGTCTCTTCTGCTTGTTGCCTGTCCTTAGCAGTGGTTTCCTAGCAGCTATTCTACCATGAAGGCCTGATTCACACAGTCTCCTCTTAACAGTTGTGTCTGCTGCTAGAACTCTAATCTGAGCTGCTGTTAACCTGCAATTTCTGAGGCTGGTGACTCGGATGAACTTATCCTCCGCAGCAAAGGTGACTCTTGGTCTTCCTTTCCTGGGGCGGTCCTCATGTGAGCCAGTTTCTTTGTAACGCTTGATGGTTTTTGCGACTGCACTTGGGGACACTTTCAAAGTTTTCCCCATTTTTCGGACTGACTGACCTTCATTTCTTAATGTAATGATGGCCACTAGTTTACTTAGCTGCTTTTTTCTTGACATAATATCAATTCTAACAGTCTATTCAGTAGGACTATCAACTGTGTATCCACCTGACTTCTGCACAATACAACTGATGGTCCCAACCCCATTTATAAGGTTAAAAAATCCCACTTATTAGACCTGACAGGGAACACCTGTGAAGTGAAAACCATTTCAGGTGAAAACTTCTTGAAGCTCATCAAGAGAATGCAGAGTTTGTGCAAAGCAGTAATCAGAGCAAAAGGTGACTACTTTGAAGAAACTAGACTATAAGGCGTATTTTCGGTTGTTTTACTCTTTTTTTGTTAAGTACATATTTCCACATGTGTTAATTCATAGTTGTGATGCCTTCAGTGTGAATCTACAATGTCAATAGTCATGAAAAGAAAGGAAACTCATTGAATGAGAAGGTGTGTCCAAACTTTTGGTCTGTACTGTAGGTCTGTGCTGTATACACGTGCAATCTAGGCCAATCTAGACATGCTGGTCCAAATAGGGCCTTTAGACTTGATCACAAGTACTGTGATATTAACATTTGCTATGCCATCCATGGAGCTTTATCTAGAAGGAGATGTCATCTTCTGTTCTGGGTGTGGGGCCGTCACCCTCCTGAACCTGTTGCATGGTTCTTGACAGCTATGGTTTATTTATGGAACGGTGGGTGGCATACAGGGGTGGACTGGCCATCTGGCATACCGGGCATCGTCCTGATTTGTTTTTTTGTCCTCTAGCAGTAATCCAGCAAAAGATTTTCACAGTCACATACTAAAAACTAAAAGGGTGGCTCCCAATTCTCTTTCATTTCGGTTTCATAATGACTGAGTCACCGTTGAGTGAGTTTCAGCTGTAATGTTGCTACCGTCTATGATATGTTTCCTATTTAGATTATTTGTCAGGAATTTTTTTTGTTATTGTTTTCCGAGTCTGGTTTGAACTAATTTACATTTACATTTATTCATTTAGCAGACGCTTTTATCCAAAGCGACTTACAAGAGAGAGCTTTTACAAAGAGCATCAGTCATTGAGCATAGCAAAGTGATAGACCCCGAACACAGTGGGTTTTTTAGATCGTGAATCATACATCATGAGAACCAATAAGTGCCAAGGGAAGAACTATAAATGCATAACACAACGATTGTGAACATAAAGCAAGAGATACAACAAACAACACTGGCAAGTCACCATATGGGGACCAACAAATAGTTTTAAAGCACATTAGATTATGTGAAGTGCCATACTATTCCTAAGTGCCATTCAATTCTCAAAATAAGGGAGTTTTAAGCCTTCTTTTGAAGGTGAGTGTGCTTCTGATGGAGGTGGGGAGTTGATTCCACCATTGGGGAGCCAGGCAGTGGAAGAGTTTGTGTTGCGCTTGGGCACTCTTGAGGGGGGGTACCACTAGACGGTTGTCAGCAGATGACCAAAGGTGACGGGTGGGGGTATAGGGCTGGAGGAGTGAGTTGATATAGGTCGGGGCAGTCCCGTTTACAGCCCGGAAGGTCAGCACCAGGGTCTTGAATCTGATGGGGGCCATGACGGGAAGCCAGTGGAGGGCGATGAGGAGTGGGGTGACATGACAGCGTCTGGGTAGGTTGAAAACCAGACGAGCGGCTGCATTCTGTATCCTCTGAAGAAGACGGATTGCATTTGCAGGAAGGCTGGCTAGTAGCGAGTTGCAGTAATCCAGCAAAAGATTTTCACAGTCACATACTAAAAACTAAAAGGGTGGCATATAAAGGGTGCAAAAATTAGTTGGTTTTTAAAATAAAGACAGTATGAATTAAAGGCTACCATTTTGTAGAATATTCTTGTATTTTACTTTTACTTTAATTTGTCTGCTACTTTTTGCCAGCCCACTCGCCTGGCATTTGCAGACTTTGAGGTGTTCCCTGTCGTTTTAATTAACGACCCAAGTTTGGCATAACCTTCCATTAAAAGCTCTTGTTCTGATTGGGAGAAAAAGTGGGCACGTTCTTTCTGAACAGCCAATAGCAGCGTTGCTGATCAATGTTTCTACTATCGATACATATCCCCTTTTAAGCCAACACATGATCGCGCAATGATCTCAGATAACTAAATTCAGCGATACTAATCATACACAACAGGTTTGTTCGAAGAACCCAGTTAGGAGTTAGAGGTGCATGCAAACAGAGGTGCATGCAAACAGAGGTGCATGCAAACAGATGCATGCAAACAGAGGTGCATGCAAACAGAGGTGCATGCAAAAAGAGGTGCATGCAAACAGAGGTGCATGCAAACAGAGGTGCATGCAAACAGAGGTGCATGCAGGGGTGGACTGGCCATCTGGCATACCGGGCATCGTCCCGGTGGGCCGCAAAAGTCTACATGGCTACATATACTTGTCAGTACGCAGATACTGAGTGCAAGTTCTGTTTGCTGTTTCTTGCAGGTCATGAATTTGGTGAGGAGCAGAGCTGGCTGGCTGCGTACGTGGAAGTAGGGCAATGCATACGTGTGCATATACACGTATATGAGAAAACATCTCATCTATTCAGACCTGTAACCCATGTCTTAGACTTTTCACACAGCTATATCTTTTTTTCTCCCTCCCAATTCTCTTTCATTTCGGTTTCATAATGACTGAGTCACCGTTGAGTGAGTTTCAGCTGTAATGTTGCTACCGTCTATGATATGTTTCCTATTTAGATTATTTGTCAGGAATTTTTTTTGTTATTGTTTTCCGAGTCTGGTTTTAACTAATTTACATTTACATTTATTCATTTAGCAGACGCTTTTATCCAAAGCGACTTACAAGAGAGAGCTTTTACAAAGAGCATCAGTCATTGAGCATAGCAAAGTGATAGACCCCGAACACAGTGGGTTTTTTAGATCGTGAATCATACATCATGAGAACCAATAAGTGCCAAGGGAAGAACTATAAATGCATAACACAACGATTGTGAACATAAAGCAAGAGATACAACAAACAACACTGGCAAGTCACCATATGGGGACCAACAAATAGTTTTAAAGCACATTAGATTATGTGAAGTGCCATACTATTCCTAAGTGCCATTAAATTCTCAAAATAAGGGAGTTTTAAGCCTTCTTTTGAAGGTGAGTGTGCTTCTGATGGAGGTGGGGAGTTGATTCCACCATTGGGGAGCCAGGCAGTGGAAGAGTTTGTGTTGCGCTTGGGCACTCTTGAGGGGGGGTACCACTAGACGGTTGTCAGCAGATGACCAAAGGTGACGGGTGGGGGTATAGGGCTGGAGGAGTGAGTTGATATAGGTCGGGGCAGTCCCGTTTACAGCCCGGAAGGTCAGCACCAGGGTCTTGAATCTGATGGGGGCCATGACGGGAAGCCAGTGGAGGGCGATGAGGAGTGGGGTGACATGACAGCGTCTGGGTAGGTTGAAAACCAGACGAGCGGCTGCATTCTGTATCCTCTGAAGAAGACGGATTGCATTTGCAGGAAGGCTGGCTAGTAGCGAGTTGCAGTAATCCAGCAAAAGATTTTCACAGTCACATACTAAAAACTAAAAGGGTGGCATATAAAGGGTGCAAAAATTAGTTGGTTTTTAAAATAAAGACAGTATGAATTAAAGGCTACCGTTTTGTAGAATATTCTTGTATTTTACTTTTACTTTAATTTGTCTGCTACTTTTTGCCAGCCCACTCGCCTGGCATTTGCAGACTTTGAGGTGTTCCATGTCGTTTTAATTAACGACCCAAGTTTGGCATAACCTTCCATTCAAAGCTCTTGTTCTGATTGGTAGAAAAAGTGGGCACGTTCTTGCTGAACAGCCAATAGCAGCGTTGCTGATCAATGTTTCTACTATCGATACATATCCCCTTTTAAGCCAACACATGATCGCGCAATGATCTCAGATAACTAAATTCAGCGATACTAATCATACACAACAGGTTTGTTCGAAGAACCCAGTTAGGAGTTAGAGGTGCATGCAAACAGAGGTGCATGCAAACAGAGGTGCATGCAAACAGAGGTGCATGCAAACAGAGATGCATGGAAACAGAGGTGCATGCAAACAGAGGTGCATGCAAAAAGAGGTGCATGCAAACAGAGGTGCATGAAAACAGAGGTGCATGCAAACAGAGGTGCATGCAAACAGAGGTGCATGCAGGGGTGGACTGGCCATCTGGCATACCGGGCATCGTCCCGGTGGGCCGCAAAAGTCTACATGGCTACATATACTTGTCAGTACGCAGATACTGAGTGCAAGTTCTGTTTGCTGTTTCTTGCAGGTCATGAATTTGGTGAGGAGCAGAGCTGGCTGGCTGCGTACGTGGAAGTAGGGCAATGCATACGTGTGCATATACACGTATATGAGAAAACATCTCATCTATTCAGACCTGTAACCCATGCCTTAGACTTTTCACACAGCTATATTTATTTTCAGTTGTAATGCTGCTACTGTCTCTGATATGTTTGTATTTAGATTATTTGTCAGGATTTTTTGTTGTTATTATTGTCCGAGTCTGGTTTTAACTAATGCTGGGCTGTTACTGTGGTCTTTGTTTCAGTGTTGTTTATGTAATGGTTGGTTAACCTGTTTTGTTTTGTGTGTTTGTCTCCCTCTGCTGCCTGTCTTTGTTAATCCTACAGAGTGGCGCGCCTAACACACCTGCCACAATCAAGATCATTCAATTAGCCTGGTTCCTCCCTTTAAATGGTCCTGTTTGAGTTCAGTTTGCTCTCTCAGCTAGAGCGGTGGCAGAGTTCTGGGGAGAGCTCTGTTTGGTTTGTGTTGTTTGAGTTACATGAACATTTCATTGGTTAATTAATCTTGTTACAGTTTTTGCCTTTTGTTTGTAAAACAGTCTATGTTTTGTGTAACATTCTTTTGTCCACACAGAGAAAAAAAGACAAGTTCAGCTGCCCAGGTTTTCATTTACACCACACACAGTTATTTTTGTATATTACCTTAGTTTTAGTGCCCACCACCCACTGTATTTTGGGGTGGGAGGTGGGGTTATGTTTTATTTTGGTGCCACTATAATGTTCTTTCTGTTGTCCTGTTTGGAATATAATACATAATTATTATTAATTATTAATTACTTATGGCAAACGGGAGTAATAATTTGTATGTGATTGCATCCTCGCTGATACATCCTGTTGCACTATGTCGCGCCCTGCTTCCCCGGGTCACCAGGGGGCGTAACATGGGCTTACACCAAAAGATTTTCACAGTCACATACTAAAAACTGAAAGGGTAGCATAAGGGTTCTTCCCATTAGTCTCGTCCCACCCCTAGTCATGATTACATAACTTCTGTTGTGATTTGACACTAATGAATAAAGATTGATTAATTGCTATAGCTGTCAATTTTAGTCGTTGAGTTCATAGTTAAGTGCTTTATTTGTTAACTGCTATCAAGGAATATGACTCTCCTTTGAAGTATGCATGAGAGAAGATGCCGTGAGATTAGTGGACTTCTAAGTAGTGTCTGCTGATAATGTAGTGGGCTGGTCTGGGCCGAAAATGCCAGGGCTGAATTTTTGTCCCAGTCCACCCTGAATACCACTAAAACTGCACTGTGCAACATAAGTAAGCAGCATGGAGAAGTGCCCTCTTCCTCCCCCCACTTCCAACAGGCTTTAATAGCGTTGATTTTAGCAATAGCTTTTATCCTCTCCACAATCACATAACACTTCAAAAGCCTCACACTGTCAGGCCAAGTGCGAAGTGGATGTTGGTTGCAGTTTTTGTATTTTATTTCAGTTTCACAAAAACCTTTCAAAAACACAATCAGTGGAAATGGATGACCTGGGGTTTGAGGTGGGCTTTACCCATCCCAACCATACCTGCACATTCATAATTGATGATTGATGATTGGATGATTGGTGATTTAATGTCAGAATCTTTTTGTTTTGCATAGCATGGATAGGAACATGATGAGCAATGCTTTAAAGGTGAGTCAATCATTTGTTTGGTGACTGTTAAGATACAACATATCAGTTCTAGTTTATAGTATGAGATACAAAATATTGTATGCCAATGCCACACACACTTCCTGTGGTTTAGCACACACAGGAAGCAGTTCTAGGTTTCATTTCCTGATTGAAGCAAAGATAAGTGAAGAAGATTAGCTCAGGAATGTTTTAGCCACACAATAGACTAAGAAAGAAACCGATCTGTTTATATTATAACGTCCATTCATACTATTCATCTGTAAATCTAGACATGTTTTTTTTAGTTGGTTAATATTGGTTAATTATCTGCTGGATAACTTGATGATGGTAATGATGATGGAGGCAGTGGAGATAAGAGGATGAAGAAGAGTTGAAAGGTCAAGGCATCCCAGTACCACCGTCCACAAAGTCCAGCACTGCTGGGTTGTTTGCATCTGGACTGTCTGAATGGACGGAGAGTGTCCTGAGTGGTCCAGCCTCCTCGCGGTCCGAGCAGGTGTCCACATACTGGTGAAGCCTGCTGTAGTATTGGTCCCTGGTGCTGAAACGGTAGAACTTGGAGATGTTCTGCCAGGCCTGGTTAGATGGGGTGGTGATGGACTCCGGAGCCTGCTCCTGGAAGAAGCTCTTCAGGTTCCTCTTAGCCAGATCTCTGGCGTGGTCTTCAGAGAAGGTCTCCAGCAGCTGACCCTCCTGCTGGGCGTAGGACTTCCAGAAGGTCAGCTGCAGGTAGCTGACTGGAGAGTTGCACCTGGTTACACAGACTAGCAGCAGGCTGGACACCAAGATAGAAGCAATCAGCAACCAACCCAAGATCTGAAACCAGAAAACAATGGGGGGTTTTAAGAAATTACGCAATAATTTCATAACAGTAAAACATCTTCCCTTTTTATGCCATTAATAAGGGAACTATGAATGAACTCCTTCATAAGCTCAATCCTTTTTTGGGAATGGAATGGATAAAAATATATATATTTATAAGTTATAAGTACACGTCCATAGAGTTGAAAGATGGTAACAAACCACTTCTAGCGTACTCATGAATGAAAATTAAATACAGAATTAATTTACTTGCGACTCGGCGCGAAGAGTTGACAGCACCTCATCCTGTTCAGCGCGTGGCACGGTCCCTCTTTTACAAGGAAACAGCGGCAGCTCTGCCCTGCACTGCTGGTCCTTCTCAAGGCACAGGTGGTTGTTGAAAACCGTTATATTCACCCCAGTCATGGCGCATTCAAAGTAGTTGCCGTTCAGCAATGCGACTGCAATCCAACTGACAGGAGCAACCATGGCCTTGGTGGTGATCTGAAACAAGACCACCCAAAACCCGCAAACGTATTTCAAGCGAAATGTAGATTTGCGGAGACATATTCCCGTGAATAGTTTCCATGTCCTTTTGCTGAGGCTGTAGCCTAATACTAACAGTGCCAAAGCAGGCACCAGGAGGAACACCATTCCATAAGGAAAGTTCCAGTCATTGCATGGGCACTTGAAGACCGCACTCGAAAAAATTTGCTCCCCACCAGCGGTGAACAAGGCAACTCCTGCCAAACTCAAGCTTTCCTGCTGTTTCTGAGCAAAGTTCAGGACCGTTTTGAATCCGTCCATCTTGCTGCTTTCTCAGGATCTGATGTGACAGGGAGCTGTGGGGAGCATATGGAGAAGCGAAGATGAATACTTTCAGTTCCGTTTTATGTTGTGCATTTGTCTTCTTTCACGTGGGTCTGTGCTGGATACGCGTGCCATCTAGGCCAATCTAGACATGCTGGTCCAAATAGGGCCTTTAGACTTGATCACAAGTACTGTGATATTAACATTGGCTATGCCATTCATGGAGCTTTATCTAGAAGGAGAAGATAGCTGGGTGTTCTGTTCTGGGTGTGGGGCCGTCACCCTCCTGAACCTGTTGGTTGGTTCTTGACAGCTATGGTTTATTTATGGCACGGTGGGTGGCATAATTGGTTGGTATGCGTGACGCTGCACACACCAATCTGTTTATAAAAAACAGAGGTGCATGCAAACAGAGGTGCATGCAAACAGAGGTGCATGCAAACAGAGGTGCATGCAAACAGAGGTGCATGCAAACAGAGGTGCATGCAAACAGAGGTGCATGCAAACAGAGGTGCAACTAAAGCAATCCTAAAGCAACCCTAGTTTGATCAGCAATAGCTCCAAATAGTCTTTCCCAAACTCGATTATCGACTGTCCATGTTGTAAAAAGTAATCGAGTCAGCAAAAGTTCATTAAGTCACGCTGTAAAATACAGCACGGTCTTGGGTGCACGACGCGTGCTCTGAAATCATCCTTAAACTGTTTATAGGCTGAGCATGCCTGCTTCAATATGTTGCTTATGTCAACAGTCACCGTGCAATCTCAGTACTTATGATCTCTAAACACGGTGCTCGGTCCACGGTGCTCCCCCACATTAAGAACTTTAGTACTTGTATTTTTACATTGTATTCGTTTTTTATTATATGTCACATATATGTTCGCTCATCTCTACCACAGTGAATTCTATGTTTGTAAATCTTGCATAGCGAATAAACCTCATTCTGATTGCATTACTAAATTGTTTCACTAGAGGGCGGCTGTACATTTGATGCCATGGAAGAGGCGGGGTTAGGATTTGGTACTACAATGTAACAGATAAGTGTCCGCTGCAGCTGGCCTCCCAGTGGTTCTACACATACGTCTAGTCTACATTACAGATCTCACAGATGTCGAAACGCAGAGTTTTCCAAATGAAGATTGCAGTTGGACTTGGTCACAGCGTATGCATATGAGGTACGTATTACTTTAACATTCAATGCATCATTTAGAAATATGGGAGAATTTGCAAAACTCCAGGATAGATGTCAAGTTTTATAGTGGTCGCCAACCGCTACCGTTTTGGCTCATTAGATGATCTGGATAGGTTACGACCGTTTCAGTAAAATAGGTTATGCCTTCCTTACATCCCATGCTCGTCTTGGGCTGAGGCGCGGTCCTGTTGCTAGGAGACCTTTGACAGCTCGCGGATTTGTGTGATCGTAAACGTGCGGAGCTTGATCGCCCGGTCCCCAAACGCATTGAACCAAGCAAATGCAAAGCATCCGTCCAGCTTGCAGGCCCCACTCGGTCATGTATAAAATCTCAGGTCTCTGAAGTAGGCTATTTTACGCTGCTGTGCGGCTGCCTACGATCAAGCGAGTTCAAGGTCACACTGAATTAAGATGTTCATTTCCTCGCAGGATTGCGCAACAGCAGAAAAGTGTATGCGGTGTTGAGTGTCTGCGAGCGTCTGTGCGTATTGGCATTGAGGTCAAATTTCATAATGCAACAACGTTCAGTCTAGCAGGACACGAGTTAGATGAGTTGCAGTGTCAAGTATCCCAGACAGGTTGAGAATCAGAGTAGGGTACAGGACAAAAACAGGTGTACACTGCGACAACATAACTGCTTTGTATAATTTTAATACAAAAATCTGCATTGTACTGCAACAGGTAATATGTAGGCCTACAGGGATTCAATATTCGTCTTCCTCCTCCTCACAGCCCTCTCCAGATTCTGCCCCCACCTCCTCATAGTCCTTCTCCAGGGCAGCCATGTCCTCCCTGGCCTCAGAGAACTCCCCCTCCTCCATACCCTCCCCTACATACCAGTGCACAAACGCACGCTTGGCATACATCAGGTCAAACTTGTGGTCCAGTCGGCTCCAGGCCTCTGCGATGGCAGTGGTGTTGCTCAGCATGCACACCGCCCTCTGCACCTTGGCCAGGTCTCCTCCAGGAACCACGGTAGGGGGCTGGTAGTTGATGCCCACCTTGAAGCCAGTGGGGCACCAGTCCACAAACTGGATGGAGCGCCTCGTCTTGATGGCAGCGATGGCGGCGTTGACGTCCTTGGGGACGACGTCGCCGCGGTAGAGCAGGCAGCAGGCCATGTACTTGCCACGCCTGGGGTCACACTTCACCATCTGGTTGGCCGGCTCAAAGCAGGCGTTAGTGATCTCGGCCACGGACAGCTGCTCGTGGTAGGCCTTCTCGGCAGAGATGATGGGGGCGTAGGTCACCAGGGGGAAGTGGATGCGAGGGTAGGGGACCAGGTTGGTCTGGAACTCAGTCAGGTCCACGTTGAGGGCACCGTCGAAACGCAGGGATGCGGTTATGGAGGACACAATCTGGGCAATCAGGCGGTTGAGGTTGGTGTAGGAGGGACGATCCACCCCCAGGTTACGCTTGCAGATGTCAAAGATGGCCTCATTGTCCACCATGAAGGAGCAGTCAGAGTGCTCCAGGGTTGTGTGGGTGGTCAGGATGGAGTTGTAAGGCTCCACCACAGCTGTGGACACCTGGGGGGCAGGATACACAGAGAACTCCAGCTTGGACTTCTTGCCATAGTCCACAGACAGACGCTCCATCAGCAGAGAGGTGAAACCAGACCCGGTTCCCCCGCCAAAGCTGTGAAATATGAGGAAACCCTGCAGGCCTGTGCACTGGTCCGCCTACGTAGACAAAACACAGGATACTTTCATGAGTTGTCATTCGGCAGAAACGGACATCAAACTCAAAAACATCCAGCTGCAAATCCCACCATTTTCCGCATCCTGTCAAGGACCGATTCCACATGCTCCTTGCCGATGGTATAATGGCCGCGGGCATAGTTATTCGCCGCGTCCTCCTTGCCACTGATCAGCTGCTCAGGGTGGTACAGTTGACGGTAGGGGCCATTTCGGACTTCATCTAATAAAAAGAAACACCAGGAAACATTTAAACAGAATTCAGTAAATGTTTTTTTCCGGAGATCAAGCGAGGCGAACAACTCCAGACTCACCCACAACAGACGGCTCCAGATCAATAAAGATGGCCCTGGGGACGTACTTTCCTGTGCCGGTTTCAGTGAAGAAAGTACCGAAGGATGTGTCCGCTAGGGAGGCAGCGTTGGAGGGGTGCACGGTTCCGTCTGGCATGAAGCCATGCTCCAGGCAGTACAGCTCCCAGCAGGAGTTCCCCATCTGGACGCCTGCTTGGCCGATGTGAACAGAAATGCACTCCCTCTGTCAAAGGTTAAAGCAAAATTGTTTTATCGTAATATCAATCAATTTATTACTGAAAATAAATTGTGCAAAATCACCATGGTACAATATACGCAAGGGGTTAAAGTGTAAAGCTCTCTCTTTGAGAGTCACTTTGGATAAAAAGCATCTGCTAAATGAAAACGTGAAGTTGAAACTTTAGAGTGGGTAAAACGACAATTTAATGTTTACTTACCATTGTTACAACTATTAGGCCCACTTGAACAACCTCAACCTCAACCCCAGTCAGCAGTTACCTCTTAAATAGGCTCTTCTCACCGAGCACGCAGGGAACCAGCCTAATAGAGTTCACCTGTTTGTCTTGTCACAGCAATCAAGTATGTTGGGTGTGACATTCAACTAACTTGATTGAGAAATGTCTCATGTCAACATATCTTACAGTGTCAGCAAGTTATCAAAGTAAGAAATCCTTTTAATTTAATGGAGAGAGCAAGTGAATATGTATGGCTTGAACAATTTGATAACTAATGAACTAGTGAAATGTGAAAACATTTTAGTTTTTTTGAAATGGACACTGTGTTAATGTAGAACTACACACCACACAGCCTAGCATCAAGTGCATAGACTAACATACTGCAATATTTAGTTATGCTATATCTGAAGACAAATAGGGTTGTCATTTATTGTTTTTGTTTTTGTTTTATTATCATCTGCCTCCTTGCCTGAGACCATCTCCAGGCTTTGAGGTCAGTTTTCAGCAGATCATGTGGCGGTGAAGCTGCTGGCAGCAAACAGGCTATCAACGTTCTGCACCAGCGGGTCCTGACCAAAGCTCTTACTAAGTGTGTCCGCTCACAATGAAGTGTTTCAACAGCCTTGCAACAGCCGTAGAGAAGGGCACATACACTTCTGGTATATTCCCCTCATGTAAACACTCCCTCAATCTGAGAAATGTTACATTGTAAACACACAGAGAGCAAGTCAAATCCTGGCTGCAGATTAGCGTTGATTAGGCTAAGCTTCACTACAGTGGGCCTGTGTGATATTGAGCAATGGGAGAATGGGGCTGACCTGCTAATGGCTTATTCTGCAGGCTCTTTGTCATCACCGGAGAGGACACTGCAGCCCCCAGGACCTCTGGTACATCACCCCTCCCCCTGTTCGCTACTGGAGCATGCCTTCTGAACCTGCACACAGGTAGGCACCTCTTACACACACACACACACACACACACACACACACACACACACACACACACACACACACACACACACACGCAAATACCCATACATCACAATAACTGATCTGACTGTTAGGGAACTTGAATGATGACCTCTCCACAGGCTGACTGACAGGCAGGCAGCACACACCCACACATGTACACACACACAGACACACCTACACACACACACACACACACCCACATGCACACATCTGAGTTTGATCCCGACCTGTGTTTTGTGTGCCAGCGGCTAGGGGACACATCCACACACACATCCACACACACAACCACAGACACAGACACACCC
>CM059294.1:13432500-13470000 GCA_030340665.1 Neosalanx taihuensis
CTCTCTCTGTCTTTCCCTTTCTCGGTCACTCCACCTTTCTCTTTTTATCTCTCTTTTTATCTCTCTCTCACTCTCTCTCTATCTTTCTTTCTCTCTCTCTCTCTAGTTGATGTGTTTTTTGCCCCGTGGAAGTTGTGTGATCCGGCATGATCTTCAAAGTCAGATGGTGTAGCACGCACACCTCGCCCACACACACGCACACGCACACGCACACGCACACACACACACACACACACACACAGGCACAGACACACACCTCCTTATGCAAGCACACATCTGCTTTAAACAAACACACTTTCCCTCGCACACAGTCAAAGCGTCAGGGAGAGCGAGAGAGAGACACACACAGAAAACGGGAGGAGGAAGACAGGAGAGGGAGGAGAAATAGAAAAGACGACCGTGATCAGACAATAATACGCGTGAATTATGTATACGTGTTTTGTAATGGTGTGTGTTCAAAATTGTGCTTTGTTATTGTCATGACGGCGATCACAGTACAATGTGTGTGCGCGTGAAATTGTAATTGCTAGTGTGTGTGTGTGTGTCACTGGGGCCTGCAGAGTGGAGCTGTGCTCATTAGGCCAATCTGGCGGTGGTGTAATAGCCTCCCTGTGTCTGTCCTGATTGTGTTAAGAGGCTTTGCTGCTCCCTAAGGGGTGTATCAGTGACCAGCCTGCATGTCGCCCACTCTCACTCTCCACCACTACAACTAAACAACCTCCCGTTCAATTACACTCTCCGCAGCCCACCATGCTCACACTCTGAATGCCCTGTGTGTGTGTGTGTGTGTGTACGTGTGTGTACACTGGCTCGCTTGCCTTGATCTCGCCATGCTGTTGTGTAGGTGTTTAGAATACTAATCAGTGTGACTCCGCTCGCCTCCTCTCTGCTCCTCGGCCCGTCCGCACCCCCCCCATCCCTCCCTCCCACCCTCCCTCCCTCCTCATTACACTCCCCCACAACTTTCCTCCTGTCCTCTCACCCCGTCTCCCGCTCTCTCCACACCCGCCCCCCCCCCCCCCCCCCCTCCCAGTTGGTGGTCCGGTGGCTGGAGCGGGACTGTCGCTACCAGTACAGCGAGGACCTCCTCCAGCACGTGCGCTTCGGACTGTTGGCCCCGCCCACCCTGCAGCAGCTCTCCTGCTCCCCCCTGGTGCGCTCCTGCCCCTCTGTCGCCGCCCTGGTGGAGGAGGCCCTGGACTACCACCATGCCCCCTTCTCCCAGCCCCTCCAGCAGAGCGCTTGCACCCGCCCGCGCCGCCGCGCCCTCATGCTCTACCTGGCCGGGGGCAGGAAGCGCGAGACGACCCGGGTACGAGAGCTGCGCTACTTCAACTCGGCCAATCGCAAGCTGGTGGGCGGGACCTCCGACTGGGGCGACCTGATGGGCGGGGCGTCGAACTGGAGCGAGGTGGCGGCCATGGCGACGGGGCGGAGCCACCACTGCGTGGCGGTCATGGGGGACTTCCTGTTCGTGGCGGGCGGGGAGGTTGAGCACGCCACAGGCAGGACGTGTGCAGTGAGGACGGCGTGTCGCTACGACCCCAGGGTCAACCGCTGGATGGACATCGCCCCCATGAAGGCGTGCCGGGAGCACTTCCTGCTGGGGGCGCTGGGCAGCTTCCTGTACGCGGTGGGCGGGCGGAACGAGCTGCGGCAGGTGCTGCCCTCTGTGGAGCGCTACTGCCCCCGCAGGAACCGCTGGAACTACGTCCAGCCCTTCGACCGCTCACTGTCCTGCCATGCTGGCTGTGTGGCAGACCAGCTGCTCTGGGTGTCAGGTAGACACACAACCACACACACAACCACACACACCACACACACAACCATACACACAACCATACACAGAACCACATACACAACCACACACACACAACCATACACACAACCACACACACCACACACACAACCATACACACAACCACACACACACAACCATACACACAACCACACACACCACACACACAACCATACACACAACCACATACAGAACCATACACACAAACACATACACAGAACCATACACACAACGACATACAACCATATGCACAAACACACACACAACCACATACACACAACCACATACACACAACGACATACACAACCATACACACAAACACATACACAGAACCATACACACAACGACATACAACCATATGCACAAACACACACACAACCACATACACACAACCACATACACACAACGACATACACAACCATACACACATAACCATACACACAAACACATACACAGAACCACACACACAAACACACACAACCATACACACAACCATACACACAACCACTTTCACACAACCACACACCCACATACACACACAAAACCATACACACACACACACACACACAGTGTACAGGTGTGTTACATTCCTGTGTATTCCAGGCGGTGTCACCAACACAGCTCAGTACCAAAACCGACTGATGGTGTATGACCCAGAACAGGTAACTATGGAAACACATGATAATATGAACCTAGAGCCATTAAAGCTCTGTCACTGGTGAGCCACCAACTTCCTGTACAACAGGGATGTAGGTAGCTGTGTGTGAGTGTGTGTGTGTGTGTGTGTGTGTGTGTGTGTGTGTGTGTGTGTGTGTGTGTGTGTGTGTGTGTGTGTGTGTGTGTGTGTGTGTGGAATAGGAGAGGGAGGGATGGAGAGGGGGGGGGTGGTGCTGGAGGAGGGAGAGAGGAGGGAGAGAGGAGCGAGGGCAGGAGAATCTCATTTGAATTCATCATGGATCTCTATTCAACTCTTGCACCTCCATTAACCATATCCCCCCTCACACACACACACACACACACACTCACTCAACAGATGGTCACCAGTAAACACCCCCGCACACACATCCCATAAACTCCAGTGCACACAGTCTCACACACACATTCACTAGCTCACAGGCACTCTTTGCTCTCATCAAATGAGCAACGACACACTTAGGACAGTGTGTGTGTGTGTGTGTGTGTGTGTGGAGCGTGTCATTGGAGCAAGAGGAAACACACCTCCCACCCTCCTGGGAAAGTAACTCACTCTCCCAACTTCTCTCTTCTCTGCCCTCATCCTCCTCTCTCACACACACACACACACACACACACACACACACACACACACCAGAACAAGTGGTTGTCCCGGAGCCCCATGCTCCAGCGGCGTGTGTACCATGTGATGGCAGCCGTGCGGCGCCACCTGTACGTGCTGGGCGGGAACGATCTGGACTACAACAACGACCGCGTTCTGGTGAGGCACATCGACGCCTACCACCTGGACACCGACCAATGGACACGCTGCTCCTTCAGCCTCCTCACCGGTGAGCGCCCAGGACGCCCCCCTACACACGGCGGTACCCAACCCTGGTCCTCAGGGGCCCCACTGTCCTGCATGTTCTAGATGTTTCCCTGGTCCTCAGGGCCCCACTGTCCTGCATGTTCTAGATGTTTCCCTGGTCCTCAGGGGCCCCACTGTCCTGCATGTTCTAGATGTTTCCCTGGTCCTCAGGGCCCCACTGTCCTGCATGTTCTAGATGTTTCCCTGGTCCTCAGGGCCCCACTGTCCTGCATGTTTTAGATGTTTCCCTGGTCCTCAGGGCCCCACTGTCCTGCATGTTTTAGATGTTTCCCTGGTCCTCAGGGCCCCACTGTCCTGCATGTTTTAGATGTTTCCCTGGTCCTCAGGGCTCCACTGTCCTGCATGTTTTAGATGTTTCCCTGGTCCTCAGGGCTCCACTGTCCTGCATGTTTTAGATGTTTCCCTGGTCCTCAGGGCTCCACTGTCCTGCATGTTCTAGATGTTTCCCTGGTCCTCAGGGCCCCACTGTCCTGCATGTTTTAGATGTTTCCCTGGTCCTCAGGGCCCCACTGTCCTGCATGTTTTAGATGTTTCCCTGGTCCTCAGGGCCCCACTGTCCTGCATGTTTTTGATGTTTCCTTGCTCCAACACACCTGATTCAAAAGAATGGGTCATTGTCTAGCTTTCAAGAATCCTGGTAATGAACATGCATTAGAATCAGGTGTGTGGGAAGGAGGGAAACAGCTAAAACATGCAGGACAGTGGGCCCTGAGGAGCAGGGTTGGGGCCCACTGCTGTATCACACACACACACACACACACACACACACAAACCTCACCCTACCTCCATACTGCTGTTCTCAGGTCAGAATGAGGCAGGGGTGGCAGTCCATGACCACAGGATCTATGTAGTAGGAGGTTACTCTATCTGGACCAATGAACCTCTGGCTTGTATCCAGGTAAGATGGCTGACTGACTTAACACTAATCAGCTGGGAGTTTGGAAGCTCCATGTTCTGCTGTCGTCATGATCCACTTCCTCTATCGCAGGTGCTGGATGTGAGCTCAGAGGGAGAGGAGGAAGTCTTCTATGGACCCACTCTGCCATTTGCATCCAATGGCATCGCTGCCTGCTTCCTGCCCGCCCCCTCTCTCACCTGTCCAAACATCCCCAGCCTTCAAGAGCCGTCCCATTGGATAGGAGCTGTCTGACCAATCACAGCACCCCTGGATTGGGGGTGTCTGACCAATTACATGACTGTCCAGAAACTGGAGACTGACCAACCACAGGACAGAACTGGGTATGTCTGACCAATCAATACCGCGTGATGAGAGCTTTTGGATCAATGATAGGAAAGGATATGAGCTGTTTGACCAATCACAAAACAGGCTGTGAGCTGTTGGACCAATCAGAGTGCAGGATAGGAGATAGTGACCAGACTACTTTTCCCAGACAGGTCTTCTCCTGTCCATGTTTTTTAATGCATTATAGGGCTGTATATACACTGCTCTGTATCTATGGTATATTTCAGGGCTATAGGCACTCCATCTACATTATTGTGGTCTAGTTTCTCAGACACAGGGTAAGCATGGTCCTTCAACGAGGATCTCCATTGGAAAAAGTATCTAGTCAAAGACTAGATTTAATCCATATCTGGGAATCTGGGCCTACAGGGCTATAGGTACTGTAAATACACAGCTACTACATATTTATCAGGGCTACAGATTGAGTATTCAAGCTGCAGTAGAGGCTGAACCTGTGTCTTCAGGGTGTACGAAACACTCGATGATTCCAGACTGTTCTGCTGATGTGGTCGATCACATTCAAGTGAACTCCAAGAGAGATCACAGCTGAGCAGATGTCCACCAGCCTGTCCACACGCTCTGCACAGGTCAGCTCTGTGATACGTCGCACAATTACTCCATTAAACTACTGACCAATCGGAGGTACTTGAACCTGAATCCCGGTACTTTTACCTGAACAGTCGATCCGCTCTGTTCTCGTAAATAAAGAAGGTCCGTTTGAATCAGTGTGTTCTTCACTTCACTGGACAGTGATAGAGGAGACTGCAGATCGGTCGATGGAAGGAGACAGGGGTGGAACTATAAGCCGAAGGGGGACTAGTGTGTGAAGTATATGGCTGTGACAGGAGGTCAAACCCCAGTTGAAACAAGGCAGGGCTGCATTGACCTTGTTGACTCACAAATGTGCTAAATGTCAAGTGGAAAGTTTGTAGTTTCATCTTCATTTTAATAACAATCAAGATAAATCCCAACATTACCATGAACATATGATAAACATGATCATACTACAGCTGTACAAATCCAAATAAATTAACATAAACATTCTGTCTAAAGCACATGTATCCTGGCTTCTACATGGTAGCTCGGGGGGGGGGTGTTGGGTCAGGGGTCATGTGACGTGGTCCAGGGGTCAGTCAGTCTTCCTCCAGACTGATGGCCTCAGCTTGGCCTACATCTCCCAGAATGCTCAGCAGTTTCTTGTAGGCAGTCCTGAAACCCAGAGAGTCAGAGACTAAGAAAGGAGGGGGGGGGGGGAGACTTTATCCTTCCTTGAGACAGAGTACCGGTTCCTCACCTCAAGGTGCTGTTCTTGCCAAGGCCTCTCTTATGTTCCGTGTTCCTCAATCTCAGAGACAGAACCGGCACTAGAACCTGGACCACTCGTAGATCTAGAACCGCCACAGTCTCCAGAACGCTGTAGACCTGCTTGTCATACAAACCCTCGTTCTCCTCTACAAACGACCTGCAGGATGGATGGACACACACACACAGATGAGGGATACGTATGGCTGCAGGTACTGGGTAGAGTTGTGTGGTAGGACTAGAGGCTTACTTTAAGATAGAGGTGGTCTGGTCACATGGTTCCTCTGTTGCAGCACCACATCTCTCCACTAGCAGCTGCAGAGCCTCTGTAGCGATCTTCCTCACTGACACACACACACATCAGTCAGCTCACACACACACACAGTACGTTCCGTCTATGAGTGTGTGTGTGTACATTCTCACCTTGTGGCTCGTTGACCAGCATCAGACAGCGCAGCACAGAGGGGAGGGGCACAGTGAGCAGGGCGGGGTCAGCATCTTTGTTCCGTCTCAGCAGCTCCAATAGGAAGGCCAGGACGGCGGCCAGGCGGGGAGGAGGGGCGTGGCCCTTGAACTGGAGGAAGTTGTCGCTGCATTAACAAGGAGGGGTCAGAGTTAGCAGGTTGTGTGCTGGGTCAGTTATGATAGACCTACACTGGTTTAACCACCAGAGACCTTCAAAACTACCAAAGACACCAAACAAACTACCAGAGACCGTCTGAAAATCACACACATACCAGACTACCACGTAGTCACACAAACTACCACACAGTCACACAAACTACCACACAGTCACACAAACTACCACACAGTCACACAAACTACCAGACAGTCAAACTACCACACAGTCAAACTACCACAGTTAAACTACCACACAGTCACACAAACTACCACACAGTTAAACTACCAGACAGTTAAACTACCACACAGTCAAACTACCAGACAGTCACACAAACTACCATACAGTCAAACTACCAGACAGTCAAACTACCACACAGTCACACAAACTACCACACAGTCAAACTACCAAACAGTCAAACTACCACACAGTCACACAAACTACCACACAGTCACACAAACTACCAGACAGTCAAACTACCAGACAGTCACACAAACTACCAGACAGTCACACAAACTACCAGACAGTCACACAAACTACCAGACAGTCACACAAACTACCAGACTGTTAAACTACCACACAGTTAAACTACCACACAGTCACACAAACTACCAGACAGTCACACAAACTACCAGACAGTCACACAAACTACCAGACAGTCACACAAACTACCAGACAGTCAAACAAACTACCACACAGTCACACAAACTACCAGACTGTTAAACTACCACACAGTCACACAAACTACCACACAGTCACACAAACTACCACACAGTCACACAAACTACCACACAGTCACACAAACTACCAGACAGTCATACAAACTACCAGACAGTCGTACAAACTACCAGACAGTCACACAAACTACCAGACAGTCACACAAACTACCAGACAGTCGTACAAACTACCAGACAGTCACACAAACTACCAGACAGTCGTACAAACTACCAGACAGTCGTACAAACTACCAGACAGTCGTACAAACTACAAGACAGTCGTACAAACTACCAGCCAGTCACACAAACTACCAGACAGTCGTACAAACTACCAGACAGTCACACAAACTACCAGACAGTCGTACAAACTACCAGACAGTCGTACAAACTACCAGACAGTCGTACAAACTACCAGACAGTCGTACAAACTACCAGACAGTCTACCTTCCAGACAGTCTACCTACCAGAGGACCTGCAGGATACTCTTCCTCAGTCCTGCCCCATGGGGGGTGGGCGTGGCCTCACAGGCAGCCAGCAGCACCGGGTGATTGGCTATAACTCCGGCAGAGGGCGTGGCCGGGAGGAAGTGGTCCAAGTACTTGGAGATGACGCTGCGGAGCTGTTGCTTTAGCCCCGCCCCCTGAGACTGGGACACACCGGCTGCCACGGACAGACCCTGGACAGAGGGACAGGTAGAGTTACAGATCTGTACAGGGGAGGTTACCTGCTGGTAGAGGAGCTATTCCCCTCAGGTAGAGGGCTAGTTACCTGCAGGTAGAGGGGCTATTCCCCTCAGGTAGAGGGCTAGTTACCTGCAGGTAGAGGAGCTATTCCCCTCAGGTAGAGGGCTAGTTACCTGCTGGTAGAGGGGCTATTCCCCTCAGGTAGAGGGCTAGTTACCTGCAGGTAGAGGAGCTATTCCCCTCAGGTAGAGGGCTAGTTACCTGCAGGTAGAGGAGCTATTCCCCTCTGGTAGAGGGCTAGTTACCTGCAGGTAGAGGAGCTATTCCCCTCTGGTAGAGGGCTAGTTACCTGCAGGTAGAGGAGCTATTCCCCTCTGGTAGAGGGCTAGTTACCTGCAGGTAGAGGGGCAGGCTGTCTCGCAGGGCCTGCTCCAGGTGGGTCAGGGAGTGGGGCAGCAAGAGAACCTCCACCAGGCGGAACAGTTGCTGCTGGGCCCTGGAGGACGCCAGCAGGGAGCTCCAGTGCTTCACCACACAGCCTGCAACAACACAAGGAACACATGAAGAAGAAAGTCATATACCCCGCTAGCTCCACCCACCTCCAGCCCAGCACAGTAGCTCCACCCACCTCCATCCCAGCACACTAGCTCCACCCACCTCCAGCCCAGCACAGTAGCTCCACCCACCTCCAGCCCACTAGCTCCACCCACCTCCAGCCCAGCACAGTAGCTCCACCCACCTCCATCCCAGCACACTAGCTCCACCCACCTCCAGCCCAGCCCACTAGCTCCACCCACCTCCATCCCAGCACACTAGCTCCACCCACCTCCATCCCAGCCCACTAGCTCCACCCACCTCCAGCCCAGAACACTAGCTCCACCCACCTCCAGCCCAGAACACTAGCTCCACCCACCTCCATCCCAGCCCACTAGCTCCACCCACCTCCAGCCCAGTAGGCCAGCTGCAGACCCTGAGAGTTCTTGTTGACCAGGTAGGGCTTGACATGCTTCAGAAAGTCTCCCAGGTAGTCCAGAGCCTTGGTAACCATGGCACCGCGCTCGGCCAGAACCTGGAGCCCACCGTAGACCCGGCCCACGGCCTGGACCACGGAGGGAGGAGGAGCCAGGGAGGAGGAGCCAGGGAGAGAAGCGTGCGTGTCAGGTCACACTGCGTGTGTTTTACATGTGCATGTTTGTCTCCTGCGTCTGTGCTACCTTGATGAAGAGCTGCAGAGCTGCTCTGGGCTCCGGTCTGGAGGCTGCAGGCTGCAGGCCAGAGCGCTGCAGGAGAGAGTCCACCTCAGGCAGCCGCAGAACCAGCCTGGTCAGCTCACACAGCTGCTCCTCCAGAGCCCTGCCTGGTCGTACATCAGAGAAGCGTCAGGTGGCTCAGAGGTTAAGGCGTTGGCCTCATGATCGGAAGGTTGTGAGTTTGATTCCCGGCTGTGGCTATGTGATGTTGTGTCCTTGGGCAAGGCACTTCACCCTACTTGCCTCAGGGAGAATGTCCCTGTACTTGCTGTAAGTTGCTCTGGATAAAAGCGTCTGCTAAATTAATATTTATTTTATTTTAAAAGCCTGTGAATCACTTTTGAGGAGTGTGTGTGTGTGTGCTGTAAGTGTGTGATATTCTGTACCTGCGCGGCTGTCAGACTTGTCTGGGTTCTTGTGAAGGTGTTGCTGGAGAAAGCACCGGATCCAGGCTCTCACACACAGAGCCTGGGCTGGACCTGGAGCAGAAGCACCTGAGATGGAGCTCACCGCCCCCACCAGCTCACTGGGGAGCAGAGGACCTGGTCAGGCTCTTACAACAACGTCAGGAAGTCAGGTGGCTGAGCGGTTAAGGTGTTTGGGCTAGTGTTCGGAAGGTTGAGAGTTCGATTCCCGGATGTGGCAACATGACATTGTGTCCTTGGGCAAGGCACTTCACCCTACTTGCCTCAGGGGGGAATGTCCCTGTACTTGCTGTAAGTCGCTCTGGATAAAAGCGTCTGCTAAATGAACACAAAGAGCCTGTAGCTGTTTGCAGCTGCATACAAATGTATGGACACAGGACCCAAGGTACGCTAGACAGGAAGCTAGACCAGAGTAATGGAGGTCAGACAGCAGGTGGGTAAGAGGCAGCTAGACCAGAGTAGTAGATATCAGAGTGAGTACCTGTCTTGCAGCAGGTGAGGGAGGTAACGAGTCACCAAAAGGGGGTGGAGCATGTCATCCCAGCCAAAGCAGTGCATGATGGACTGGACAGGGTTGGGCTGGAGGTCCTGGGGGGCGGAGCTCGGCAGGTCAAAGGCCAAGAGAGTGAATCCTGGGATTATAAAAACCATTTAATTAATTAACAAACCATAAAAATAACCCATGATGACGAAGGTGTGATTAAGGTGAGATATGGTATACTATAATACGTCTAGTAAATCAAAGTATTCAAATCACAAAAGCTACAGATGCTCCATGATTTGCTAATACAGCAGGCAGTGTGTGTGTGTGTGTGTGTGACCTGCGGCTGCATCTGCCAGGGGGGCTGGGGGGGTCTGGGAGAGGCGCAGGCTCCGCAGGAAGGGGAAGAAGTGGGTCCACAGGGCAGCAGCCACCGCTAGGTGGCGCTCTCTCCCCACGCTGGCCAGAGAGGGGCCCGCCTGGACGCCACGCTGATGGACCCTCCTGTAGAACACACACACAGACACACACACGCTGAAGTCATTATTCAAGCCCAGATCCCTCTCCTCCACACCAGTCATTTCTCTCCATCTGTACTTTCTCTCAAATCCTCCCTTTTCTTTTCACCCCCCCAGTTCCTCTTCCCTGCTCTCTCAGGGGGGATTAGTGGTGTATTGGTGCGGCGTGGGGCAGAGGCTGAGACCGAGAATCTCCCCCCCCCCCACCCTCCCCCCCCACACACACACACAAACACACACACCTCCTCCCAGCGGCTGGCATTAGCCCAGATAAGCAGCTGAAGAAGCTGTAATCTCATTTAGACGGGAGATGATCCCTCTGTCCCTCCTTCACCCCAAAAGGGGGGGAGGGGGGTTATGGGTGGGCACTAGCACCTTCTCTCTCCCCTCCCCTTCCTCCCCCACCGCTTGTCTCCCTTCTCTCACGCACACACACACGTACACACACACACACACACACCTCGGCTGAGCCTTCCAGCAAGGTTGCATCTAATCCTGAGAGGGCTGAAACAATCGATTAGAGCCTGAATTCATTAGCCTCGTTACCACGGTGTTGCCACGGCGGCGCGGGCCTTTCACACACATCAAGGCTCATTGTACAAGACATCGTCAGAGTCCCCACTTAATCCCCTTTTGCTGCGCGGTGTGTGCGTGCGCGCGCACACACACGCACACACAGACGCAGCGGCAGACAGAAACAAGACGCACGCTGACGCACACAGCATGGCAGACACACACAAAGATACAGTGAAAACACACACACACACACTCACACACAGGTTATGTATCCGGGGCGCCTCTCCTGCTGCTGCCTGTCAGTCTCCAGACCCCTGTTTCACCTGTGGCCCTATGACCCGCGCTTGGTGTAACACACACCTGTGTCCCGCAGCTGAACTCTCCATGCCCGAGGGGCCCCTGGGGGCCGTAACTCTAGGCAGGCCTCTGCCAGCACCTGCTGGGGTGAGCTCGGGGCTGCGGGGCTCCAGAGAAGGGGCCCCCCCAGTCCCAGGGCCTCAGTAGAGAGCCCTGCCTTTGTCAGGTCCACTGGGCCCCCGAGTGTTCTGGGACCTGGGGACTAGGGGGACTGGGGGGGACTGGGGGGGGGGCAGGGGGGGCTTTGGGGCAACTCAAAAGGAGACAGAGGCAGGGACTGCTGTGTGTGTGTGTGTACGTGTTTGATTGCAGACTTAAGTGCATACAGTTAGAACAGGTGAGTGTGTGTACACACACACAGACAAACACACACACAGGTACCTGTACCTGCTTCCTCACCTGAGCTGGGCTAGCACGGTCTGCAGGAAGCCGAGGGCGGAGCTTAGCTCATTCTGACGGCAGGCGGGAAACAGCAGACCGAAGCCCTCGTTGAGCAGCCTCTCCTCCGATTGGCTGAGACTCCTGCTCGTCTCGAACACCTCGGCCACGCCCTCCAGGTAGGAGGCGAGCGGCGGCCAGAGCGCCAGGCGCCGCGACGGCTCCGTGGTCCGGAGGTAGAACTCCCGGGCGGACTTGGAGAAGGAGCCGGCCAGCCAGCAGGCCTGGGGCCCCACGTCCAGGCCCCGGTCCTGGAGCAGCAGCAGCAGAGCCAGCTGGCCCCTCCACACCAGGCCCCGCTGGACCGGGGGCCCGTCCCAGGGTAGGAGCCCCAGGAGCTCGCAAGCGCGGCCTGCCACGTCCTCCGGATCCGCCTGCAGGGCCACGACCAGGAAGAGGAGCAGGAAGTTGGAGAGTCCTGCCTCCGACAGTTCCTGCATTCGCCGCTGGTGGAACTTGGAGTACACCCTGGAGAGAGAGGGAGAGGGAGGGAGAGAGACACTGAGAGTGTGTGGGGGTGGAGGGAGTGGGAGTTAACTCTATTACTTATGATAACATAGCGATTTGCTTGAGTGGTCCCTGCAGTGTATGATATGTGATTACAGCCTTACTAATAAAAAAGGCTCCAAATGATGCATCGCTCATCCAGAACTGCAAGGGGGGGAAACTTCAAAGCTGAATCCACACTCACTGGCTTGCCTGAGCAGTGAGCTGGCAGAGAACAGCCATCACTAATGCCCCGAACATTCAGAATCTGGAACAGCTGTTTGGTGTCTGAATGAGCCCAGGCTCAAGTAGTTGAAGGTGTGTCGTCTATTGCATGATTGAGGTGGTAAAAAGTTAGAAACATGTAGGAACTGAGTGTGTGTGTGTGTGTGTTGAGAACATGTGCGCGCGCACACACACGCAAACCTGTCGGTTGGCTTTTTTGTTTGCGGGGTCTGCTTATTTTGGGGTAGGGGGGTGGGGGGTTTGTTTGTTTGTTTGTCCATGACAGCTCGTTTCTGGGGGCAACCAGATGCTCCAGTCTCCCAGGGGAGGCGATCAGGCCGTTGCCATGGCGGTAGGCCACCTCACACCCCTCCTTACTTGGTTCCTGGCAGCACCAAACCAGCTTTATAGGACTAACGACACGGCACGAGCATTAGCCTTAAACACTGTGGGCTGGGGGGGCTGGGGGACTGGGGGTGGGGGGCTGGGGGACTGGGGGTGGGGGGCTGGGAGGCTGGGAGGCTGGGGGGCTGGGCCAAGCAGCAGGTGTTGGGTATTAACATACAGCCTCCACAGTCCCACACCGAACACTTTGTCTTGTAGCCTTCAATGCTGTGGTCGTCCATATGCAGTGCATATGGTGGCACTCAGCCTGCATACAAACAGCACCCAACGTTGTCATAGCTTTGCACCTTAACCTTTGACCCCTCTTGCTTATTCATCATCCGCCAGTTTTGTAGTGGGGAAAAAAAGAACATCGCTGGTTGATGGAACATTTCTGACGCTAAGCAGAATATTGTGGGCTGCCAGAAAAAGGGTGCTGGGTGGCATACTGCAAAACACAACCTGGCTTCCTGCCTCCACCCTCACCCCCTCCACCCTCACCTCCCCAGGCCTCACCTCCCCTTGATCTGCCTCCAGGAGGCGCTGTCTTGGGCCAGGTAGAGCGCTAGGATCCGGAGGAAGAGGACGAAGGAGGAGGCGTGGCGGTAGAGCTGGGCGTGGTCTGCGGAGCGCAGGGGGGTGGGGCGGCAGCAGCTCCGCGCCTGCTCCAGCAGGGCCAGGGGGCTCCGGGACACGCTGCCCAAGCCGGACACCCCCAGCCAGGGCACGGAGAAGGAGGCTCCCTGGGGATGGCATGGAGGAGTAGGGGAGTGAGGAATATGGAGGAGGGGAGGTGGAGGTGGAGGGGAGATAGAGAAGAGGTCGAGCGGGAGGTGGAGGGGAGATAGAGGGGAGGCAGAGGTAGAGGAGAGATAGGGGTCAAGGGAAGGCGAGGTGGAGGGGAGATAGAGGGGAGGCAGAGGTAGAGGAGAGATAGGGGTCAAGGGAAGGCGGGAAATAGAGGGGAGGCTGAGGGGAGTTAGAGGGGAGGCAGAGGTGAGTTAGAAGGGAGGCGGAGGGGAGTTAGAGGGGAGGCAGAGCTGGAGGAGCGGTCTCACCAGGTGCCGGCTGTAGTACTCCCAGAGCACAGACACAGTGCTGGTGTTGGGGCCCCACAGCAGACACACACTCAAACAGCAGTGTAAGTGCATCCTGACGTGCTCCTCCTGAAGCTCTCCCTGCACGCACACACACACACACACACACAGACACACACAGAACAAAGAAACACGGTTTAGTTTTGATAGTTTAAAACCCGTAGGCAGCAGGCTCTCAGGGCAGGGCTGGGCTGTACCTTGAGGTTACAGGAAGCTCTCAGCAGCTCTGCTACTAAACTCCAGTTATCCTCCAGCTGTTTCTGCGAAGACAGAAACACGAATCACCTAAATACCCATTTGGACTGCAAACGTTGTATGCAAACAGTCACTACGCCCTGTCACACACAGCCTCCAATCCCCCTCTGGCCCCCCTTACACCTGGCTGAGTGCCAGCAGGGGGGGCCTGGCTGAGACCCCCTCCCTCCCTCCCTACCTCAGTCTGGAGGCTGCCACTGCGGCCGTGCTGGCCCAGCTCTGCCAGGTGGGTCACCAGCCACCAGCTGAAGCCCAGAGCATCTTTACAGGGAGGGAGGGGGGCACACTGGCCGGACTGGGGCTGGGGGCCCCCCATCAGAGGACGCAGCAGAGTGTTCATACGGCTCCAGAAGGACTGGGAGGAGGAGGAGGGGAGGGCAGACACATGTGAAGACAAACACCCACTGCAATGATATGGACAGGTTAGGACTAAGATTAAGATTGTCTGTGTGTGTGTGTGTGAGAGAGAGAGAGAGAGAGAGAGAGAGAGAGAGAGAGAGAGAGAGAGAGAGAGAAAGAAAAAAGAAAGAAAGAGAGAAAGAGAGAGAGAGAGAGCTTACTGGAGTGTGCAGCACCTTGCTCCTGTGCTCCAGCAGGTGTATGAGCTGTAACCACAGCTCCCTGCTGCAGGAGCACAGGAACGGCTGGCTGCTCTGGGCCTCAGTCGGACGCACCTGCAACCACATGACCAGTTACACACACACACACACTAACATTGAGGCTGCCTGTTGTGAGTTGGACAGCGGCAGGTCAGAGGTGAGGGGGGGGGGGATCACCTTGCCGTACTTGCTGTTGGCCAGGCTGGTGAGGTCACACAGCAGGGTGCTGATCTGCTGCTCCAGCAGGCTGACGTCGGTCACGTTCTCTCCTGTCAGGTCCTGCTGCACGTACACCACCTGGCCTACACACACACACACGCACACGCACACACAAACACACAAACACAAACATACTTTTAACAGGTGGAAGGCTTAAAGAACCCAGCGAGTGCAGGAATATAGAGGGTGTAGGAACTCCCAGAGACCGGGCCTTCCAGGGGGCAGGGCCTCCCAGAAGGTGGGGCCTCCCAAAAGGTGGGGCCTCCCAAAAGGTGGGGCCTCCCAGAAGGCTGGGCCTCCCAGAAGGCAGGGCCTCCCAGACAGCAGGGCCTACCCTGCATCTTGTGGCCCAGCAGGTGCAGCAGCTCCAGCAGGGACCAGTGCAGGTCCAGGTGCAGGTGCAGCAGGTGCCAGGTGGGCGGGAGCAGCTGAAGACACACACACAAACAAACCAATCACAGAGGCTGTGAGACACGACACAGACAGGCTGGCCAATCAGAGAAAAGCAGAGGGACCAGACCAGATCAGATTTCACGACATCCAACAGATCAACCACAGATCAAGCCCTACATTCACATCAGCACCATGAAGGCGGGGGTGGAGGTGGGGGGGCAGTACCTTGCCCATGTGTTGCATGGTGAAGGCAGCCTGCACTCCGGCAGGCAGGTCCCTGAGACGCCCAATCAGGAGAGAGAGCCCGAACAGCTCCTCCAGCAGGGCCGAGGGGAAGGCGACCTCCAGGGCCTCGTAGGGGTGGGGGGCAGCCTGCTCCGTCCGGGGGGGCGAGAAGTACCTGCAGGGGGCACAGCTGGCTGTCACACAGGCAGGAAGATGGGGACAGAAGAGGTGGGCAGAGCAAGGAGCCGAGGCGGAGCTGATGATGGATGATAAAGATGTGGAGGAGGAAGAGGAGGTGGGTCCTTACAGAGCTGTGGGTGGGTGTGGGTGGACTGAATGTGGACTGTAGGCCCGGCCCAGTGTCCTCACCTGTAGAGGAACACCTTGACATACTGAAGGAACCACACACACTGGAGCCTCAGGTCCTCAGCCTCGTAGTGCAGTCCACTAGCCTGGCCTGAAACACAGGCACACAGGCACAACCACAGTCCTCAAGCATCTGACCAACACTTCTATCACATGAACAGTTAAAGTCTATTCTACTGCTGTAGTGGGAGCGTGGGAGTGTGAGGAAAGATCAGCTTGTGTGGTGACATGATATGCAGTGATACCAGCAGTGACAGACAGCTCACCAAAGTCATGAGAGCTGGATTGGACAAGAGTCTCCAGTTTAAACACCTTCTGTCTGTAAGATGACAATACAATAACCTCATGAGACACAGTTTGACCCTATGATAACCAGTTTACCACTAAAAACATTCAGTTTACCACTTAAAACATTTGTTTAGACCGTATCTGGCTTACATGCAGTAGTACATATGTTTGTTTTATGCAAGAATGTTTGAACGGAAACTAATGGCTATGACACTTCTCATGTTTACTGTACGGTGCAGAGAAGGTGTGATCAAGTATTAGAGACTAATAAAATGATGAGTATCTGATCAGAATCAGAATTCGTTTTATTCGCCATGCAAGTTACACAAACACGGAATTTACTGTGGCAGGATGGAACAATCTTAGAACATACATGGAACTTAAATAAGATGAAGATCAAAAAGATGAGGTGGATCCTTCACCTGAACAGGCCAAACAGGAGCTGGGTGGATTCCACCAGGGCCGTCTCTGTCACCCAGAGGAAGCCAAACAGCTCCACCGTGTCAGACTCCTCATACTCAGCCGGGGCGGGGTCCAGTCTCAGCAGCAACCTGGACAAGCAGAACCATGACAGTCAAAACAATAAACCCAAAACAAACTTGACAGTTCCAGTTCAAACACACACTACTGACAATATCATTAGACTTAAAGCTCACTTGATTCCCTACATCTGTACAGCTAGTGCCCACTTTTATCTTATTTGTATTTTACATAACACTTTTTTTCTTCTATTTTTATCTATCCTTATTACATTCCATATATGTTCTATGTTTGCTCTTTCCTGCCATAGTAAATTATATGTTTGTATATCTTGCATAGCAAATAAAAAGAGATTCTGACTCGGATTCTGACTCTGATTCTGACTCTGATTCTGACTCTGATTCTGACCTCTTCAGTGATCCTCTGCCTATATACGCCTCTGCTGACACTTGCTTCGGGTTTTCTCGTCCCGGTTCGGAAAGGCAGCCGAAATAGGGCGGGCGAGAGGGAGCCAAACTGCACGGACTCTCCGCTACGGACGGTGACACCGGGGGGGTGAGGGACTGGCTGAAGTCTTCGTCCATTTCCTTCACTGCGAAGTAAAACTGATTACATTAATATGGAATTTAATAATTTATAAAACACATCGCGACCAGAGGCGCGTGCCCGTACCACGCTTTATCCAACCGCAGCCAGGAAACAGTCTAACTTTTAAAACTTGGCATGTTAGTTAGGAACCATGACAAACCTCGGTTAACAAGCCAACAATCCTGACAGCATTACAAAACTTATTTTTTATGCATACGATAATAGCAGATATTTCTTTTCCCAATGTTGATTATTATCCTTGCTTCTTTCGTTGATCTCTATGATCATTATTTGGGTTCGCTGCCTTTGCCGCGCTCCAAAACTGCGCATGCGCAGACGGAAAGCCAGGGACGTCTCTTCTGTGATTGGTTCGCAGTTCTCTGAAGAGGCGTGGCCAGCATGTTAAAAAAATAAAGCACATTTGTTATGTAAATGTATTTGTTTTAATAAAATTTGTCCATAGTATTTAGCCAATTTCATTTCGGTTCTACTACATCTGCTTAAATACACATGAACAGTAAAATCAATAATAAAATGTAGCAAGCAAAGGGTTTATTACAAAATATAAAAGTAATTATTATCTACAATAGCATAAGCGTCACTTTTCAATAAGATTGTAAGTTAATAACGCCTAACATGTTTTGGACGACGGTTTTGTAGTTTTCCCCCAAAACATGAATGGTGTAATCCTAGTCTGTTCTCCTGCAGCAGCAAAAGCAGCGGCAGAGTCAGCCAGCTGGCACAGCCATGGCCTCCAGACCGACCTCTGGAAGTCCTGTTAAAACCGTTAGCATTAAACCTCTTTCTGAAAGACTTCTATGTAGTTAAAAACCTATAATGACTTTGCATAATGATGTACATTCTCTATCTTCACAGGGTTTTTTCACTGGAAGAGATCTGACCATTGTGCCGGTGAGAGAGCCAGTCAGCTTTATCTTGGAACAAACCCAGGGGCCTCAGTTTGATCAATTAGAGCCCTGAAAAGCCCTCTCTCCCTGGCCCTTTCTTCATTCTGGCTGGGAGGGACAGAAACTTATCAGTCTCTCTGAGCGATAGGACAACGGAAATAAGTAGTTTGTCTATAAAAATGTCCAGGTGCTTTATCAGCATCCCAGTGCACCCTGGGGCCTCTGTGTTATACGCAGCGAACCTCCCTTTTCTCTGCCTCCCTCCCCCGATTATTCTCTTTCTTTCATTTTTCTTTCTTTTTCCTTTCTTTCTTTCCCTTTTTTTCTTTCTTTTTTTTTCACTCTGTCGCGTCTCTCCTGTCTTCCTCCCTCTCTCCTCCCCTCTCTCCCCCCGCCCCCCTCCCCCATTCTCTCTCCCTTTCCCTGCGAGCTGAAAACAGCATGGTCCTGCCCCCGGTGCCACCAGGGTTGACTGAGGTTGGTTCCCCCCCCCGGGGAAGCTGCTGGATGGGAGCCAGGGGACCCAGCCAGAGCTCCACGCTGCAGCTGCAAAGCTTCACCAAGCCCTGATGACTTCCTGCGCCCACGACCTGCACCTCTTCTCCGAGCCAGATCCGCTCGGCAAACCTCTCCCCAACAACCCACTTGTGAGATGAAGCGGTCGTTCATCCAGCATGATACATCCAGTATGACGTGTCCGATAAGAGGCAGAGAAAGAGGCGGTGCGCTGTATAGCAGTCAAATAAAGGCCCCTGTTTTGCATGGGGGACAAACTATCGGTGAGTCTCTGATGCTTTGCATAAAGAGATGAGATAAAGAGTGAGGATGAGAGAGAGTGACAGAGAGAGGCAAAGAAAGAGACGTATTGAAAGAGAGAGTAAGGGTGCTTTCACACATACACTGTTTAGGTCGGCCCAAATGACGTGTCGCTCCGAGTACGGTTCGTTTGGGTCAGTGTGAACACAACAGCCGCACTCTGGTGCGCACTAAACGGCCGCTCCGAGACCGCTCTAAACAGGTGGTCTGAGAGCGGTCTCGGAGCGGTCTCGGAGCAACACATCTGTGGTGTGAACGCTGCTCGACCTCGGGCCGAACCAAATACAGGAAGTTCTTCACATGTCCCTGAGATTCGCTGTCTACTGGATATTTGGAGCGATGATTTTATTAATGTACAGCTGTCTTCCACCCACAAAAACAGTGATGTTTACGCGGGTTTAGCAAACGGCTCCGTGAGAGTCGTAAAAGAGAGAGTCCGTGAGAGTCGTTCGAGAGTCGACCCTAAAATTTGGCATTGCGTCCTGTAATGCATCAGCACGTTCCTCTCCCGACGTAGACGGATCTCATTTTCAAACTGAACAATTTGCCAAAAGTTTAATAAACACATTATATAAAAACTAATAACCAGCGCCAGGGTAAACATACGTGCTTTGTTTATTTCCATCTCTCTAGCTTCCGCGTGTTAGGCTGGTTGTCATGGAAACATGTGGGGGGTGGTCATGGGGGTCAGAGCTGTCAGAGACCAATGATAGCGTTGACAGTTGTCACATGGTGTACAGTGCGGCGTTTCGAGTACAGTAAAAAAAAACATATGTGAACACGGACCGCACTAACTGAAAAATGATACAATGTATTTTGGAGCGCTCCAAAGCCGCACCACAGTGCGCACCAACATATGTGAAAACAGCCTAAGAGAGGGTTGTCTAATCCAGCCTCAGCCAGTCTTTACCTAGACAGCAGTACTAGAAGAACCGATCTCCCAGTGACTCCTCTACTACTACAGGTGAGTGGATTCAGACTACAGCCAGACCCAACACACATACAATAAGAATACACAAACCACTGAATTTTAACCAGTTTATTCAACAGTTGTTCTTTTAGTTGTTGTTGTTGTAACTAGCAAACTAGTGACAGGATGTGTGTTTGTGTGTGAGGTGGAGGAGGAGTGTAGGTGGGTGTGTTCCAACGGTTGGATAGACAATGTCTCCCTCCTCTTTCCAGGACGGCCGAAGAGCAGCCTTCATGTTCCTGGGCGTTCTAGCTGCAGGCTTCCTGCTGCAGTGCTCATCTGTGGCCACAGGGGGGCAGCGCAGCTCCAAGCCCCAAGTGTTCTATGCTGTGAAGCTGAAGGGAGGAGCCACAGCAGCCAGAGCACTGGCCCAGCAGCATGGGCTCCAGTTCATCTCCCAGGTCAGAAGCACGTTCAGACGCTTGTTCAACATCCACAGACCCTCACTTTCATGTTTCTTAATAGTTTTATATCGAGGCTTTCTGTCAGGTGAGCTCCAAACTTGCTGACTGTAGATTTCATTGGAGGATATCTGACTCTCTGCAAATTACAGCAGTCTCTGAATATTTTATATCTGATCAAAGACAACCCCCACACTAGCTACTTCTACACATCTCCAATGTGGATGCATTGTATTATGTAGAATCCAGCTGAATGACCTACGGAAATAATTTGCTTTACTGAGTCTGTTTTCATCTGTCAAAGTCACGTTTATTACTATATTCTTTTTTCTTTTCTTTTTCTTCTTTTTTCTTTTTATATATATATATATATATTTTACAAAGAAGTGAAGTTTTAAAGACTGGTTTGAGTTTAATTAGTATTTGATCCCCTACTCTCTACTAGTCTGCAGACTGTATTCTATCACCATGCATGCCTGCTAAATGTCAGCAATATTAAATCCTCTTAGTAACATCACATCCTGTTCAATAATAGGAACAGTGATTGGCTCATTGAATGGGGATCATATTCCACTTTATTGAGATCCGACTCCTTCTGTGGAACTATTTTAGTTTTAGGACAATGAGAAAAAAAAACTAAAGTTAAGTTCTGTTTATATACAGTATGTATGAAGGCATGAGAAACAAGCATGTGTGTCGACTTAAAACAGGAAGTCGCATCTCTAACCAATGGTGTAAGTCCTCCCAGAATGCCCCTCTTTCTAGTGATGTGGAATACCACTGCCAGATTACCATGTGATTTGCATAGTATTACCATGTCATTAGCATGTCATTACCACAGCCAAACTGGTGTTGGTGCCTGTAGACCATGTATCATCTTTCTTTGCCCCTCTCCTCCCTCCCTCTCTCTCTCGCTCCCTCCCTCTCCTCTCATCATCCATCCTCCCGGCCAGCTAAGGTCTAGCAGCCCTAGGCTCTCAGTTAGTCCTCCTTTAGGTATGGTGTCTAATGCTCTCTCTCTCTCTCTCTCTCTCTCTCTCTCTCTCTCCCCCCTCTCTCCCTCTTCCTTCTTATTTTCTTTCTGAATATTTCCCCTTTCTCATTTTTTTGCTGTTTTTTGTATTTTTTTTGTATTTAAATTTGGCTGTTTCTCCAATTTTCCTTCACTCTTCCTCCTTGCCCTCCATCTTTTTATTGCCCTCCATATTCCCACTTGCTCCCTCACTCTTGCCCCCCTTCTAAAGGCAGGGCACCAATCGTCTAATGGCTGGGATTGGGGGTGAGGTCCCTTCCATTACTTACCCCCTTCTACCTCTCCTTCTCTCTTAATCTCTCCCCTACTCTGTTGAGTGCAGAGAGGAGGAAGGAGGGAGGGGGGAGAGAGGAGGAGAAGGAGGGGGGGCGGGTCAGGGATGCAGGAGTAAGAGGTGGAGAGCACAGCAGAGCAGGCTCCGTGGGTTGAGATGATGTATGGGTGTAGAGACCTGGTGTTGGCCGTGTGATGGATTAAAGCACTTTGTAGGAAAATTACGGAGAGCGCCTCAGCACCCCTGAGTCCATGCCTTAATAAAACTCTCTTCAATATTGAAATGGAGAGAGGAGAGGAGAGAGGGAGAGGGATGAGGAGAGCGGGTTGAGAACGGGAGGAAGAGAGACTAAAGGAGAGAGAGAGAGAGAGGGAGAGGGATGAGGAGAGCGGGTTGAGAACGGGAGGAAGAGAGACTAAAAGAGAGAGAGAGAGAGAGAGAGGGATGAGGAGAGCGGGTTGAGAACGGGAGGAAGAGAGACTAAAGGAGAGAGAGAGAGAGAGGGAGAGGGATGAGGAGAGCGGGTTGAGAACGGGAGGAAGAGAGACTAAAAGAGAAAGAGAGAGAGAGAGGGAGAGGGATGAGGAGAGCGGGTTGAGAACGGGAGGAAGAGAGACTAAAAGAGAAAGAGAGAGAGAGAGGGGGGGGGACTAGAGAGTGGAGAATGGGGATCCACTCCAGCACACCTGTGACGTGTGTTTGTTTGTAAAGGAGATCTGGGACAGACTGAGACAAGAAACAAATAAACGGTAGCACGACCCTTAAAGTGTTCTTCACAATGTAAACATGTATTTATATTGTTTGAAAAAAAGGCATTTGATACTCACTACGTATACGATATATGTAACCTGATAACCAATCAGAAATAATTAGGATTTGCCACAAAATTAGCGAATAAACCTTTCAAAATCACGAAATAGAACGAAAACAAATGGTAATACGTTTGTCAAATGTCTCTAGAATTTTGTTTCTGAGAGAAATGTTGCAATGATTGTTTCGTGCAAATCATTTGAAGAGAGCCACCGGTCTGTTTTGCCTCCCCACTTTAGTCTAAATCTTGAATATCCCTTCCTCTGAGATGCTCCTCTTCATTCTCCTCACTCCCATAGTTGGGACTGGCTAGGTCGACACCCCCATGCAATTTTAAGTGTAAGAAGATTGCAGTATCCCTCTTGACTCACCAGCAAAAGAGAGGCTCTGTCAGTACTTTAAGATGGAGAGAAGATGTGACAGATGTTAAGTCTGCATATGTCAGGAAGTAGCCATTCACATGAAGGACATGCAAAAATGGACAGAATTCACAATTGAAAATGATTGCCTGACCTGACAATTGGATTTCTAAAGTATTATCATGTAGCTAGTTCACAATTCCTACTGTGCCTAACTACAGTGTAGTTACCACAGATACCGTGTAGCTACTGTGCTTATCTGAGTAGTAGAGGAGAGAGAGAGAACTGTTGTGTGAGAGACTATGGATTTGAATGAGGAAGAACTTACCAGCAATGTGCTCCACATCCGCAATCATCCATTTCTCAAGTCCAGAACTATCATGTCGTTCAAAATGTTCCTTAGATCTACAGTGGTTCTCCCTAACAGAACCCCAGTTGGACAAATAAAGATACTACAGCTTGTTTATTTTCTAGCTGCTGATGCCTTCAGTATAAGAACAAGTAAAGTCTTGCTTTTCAGCCAAAGTCAAGATAGGCTTAAGTGCTTCACTACAGTTGATATTCATACTTTCACAGACTGAGTCTCTATAGTCTCTCTGTTGGTCGGTCAGCCTCTAAAGAGAAAGAAAGATGGAAAGAGCCGGAAAGAGGACGGATTTCAAAGAGAACGTCTTACCAGGAGTGCGTTCCAAGTGTTCCATAGCCAAAAGAACCCTTACATTTCCCCCTGCTAGCATTATGTTGGAAACCATAGCTCTGCATGTTGGCGTCTGCACAGTAAGTCAGCGTTTTAGCAGAGTGAGAAACGGACACACTCAGTCTCACAGCAGAAATTCTCACGGTGTGATGATGCTGGCCTCAGTCCCAGATATCCACGGTCCAAGATTTTGTAGAGAAAATAAATGTGTGTCTGTGGGTGTATGTGTGTGTCTGGGGACAGTGCAAGGTGTATTCGTGTTTGTGTGTGTGTGTGTGTGTTTGTGTGCATGAATGGATGTCTGAGTGTTATGGAGTGTGTGCGTTTGTGTGCACACGACAGTCCGTGTGTCAGACAAACCCCTGGTCCAAGCAGCAGATCTGGACAGAAGCGAGGGATAATTGATAGTGACAGGCTTCTCCCAACTTTAATTGCTGCTGGTGAATTAGATTACTTTCTCCAATGGCTCCATTAGCAGGGAGATCCATCCCAACTCTCTGATTGGCTTCTTATTGTTCCTGTGTGGCCCTGCCATGGTGCATGATGGGGGCTAGATGAGGGTTGGCCATGGTGTTGGTATCTCCCTTCCTCTATGCTCCGCTTCACTGTCCTCTCCTTTCTTTTCCTTTCTTGTCTCCTCACCTTTCCCCTCCTCTCTCCTCTCTCCTTCCCTCTTGTATCTGCTGTGGAAAGGGAACTCAATTTAGGATAATTTACTCTGCAGCCTCATTCTGAGCCCCCTCGGGGGCTGCATAGATGGAAGAGAAAGAATCTTCTTCACACACACACTCATACACACACACACACACACACACACAAACAACAGAAACACGCACATACCCTGGCACACACCAGCACACAATTGCCACAAAGTGGATTTCACTTAGTTACGTGCAACTCTCCCAGGCGGTCAGTAAGATCGAGTTAGCGGGGCTAGGAAGATGTGTCACCCTGCCTCGCCAAGCCTGGCCAAGGCCTCTGCTGAAGCCCCTCAAGATGCCTGTACTCATGCGCTTACCAGGGCCTTCTGCCCCCCCAGGTCCACCAGTCCAGGACCAGGGTGGGAGGTGTGGAGGGAACTCTGCTGTTCTAGCTGAGCTATGAAGTCCTCATCCAGTGACAGGGGGAAGGCTGTGTTGACGCTCAGTGGAACCTGCTCCTGTGTTCCAGATTGGCAGCCTGGAGGACCACTTCACCCTGGGAGACAGCAGGGGGCTCCACCTCTCAGACGGTCTGGAGGCACGGCTAGCCGCCACCGCCGGGGTGAGTGACAGGGTGGAGGAGCAGGAAAGAGAGAAGGATGGACAGACGGAGAGAGCAGGTAGGAGGAGGGATGAAAGAGAAACATGCAAGAGAGAGAGAGAGAGAGACAGAGAGACAGAGAGGATTGCTAACTTCCTCAGCGGTATAATGAGAACCATACGGCGTGTGATTAATTGAAGTAATTTATGCAAAATCTCCAGTGACTCCTTGGTTTCATCAAACTGTAACTTTAATTACTTTTTCCAACGTCTTCACTTTAGGTGAGAACGCAATTGCACTGAAACATATTATATTTAGTCATGAAACTCAAACGTAATGGATTGCATAAATAATATTTTTTAATAAAAGACAGATTACTCTCGCAGAAAAGGGTGTTAAAATTATGTCAAGGCAGCACCCCCCGACCCCCACCCCCCCACCCCCCCATCCTCCCAATGTATCATCTGTATCAGTGTGTCAACTTGTGTGTGTGTCTGTGTAGACTTGCGTGTGTGTGTCAGAACCACTATGGTTTTATCACACTACTTCTTATCTCTTTGCTTATCATACGATTCTGGGTCTGGAGTAACCATCTCAGCAAAAGCCTCTCTCCATCCCTCTATCGCTAACCCTCTGTCTCTAACCCTCTGTCTCCATCCCTCTATCTCCATCCCTCTATCTCTATCCCTCTATCTCTAACCCTCTGTCTCCATCCCTCTATCTCCATCCCTCTATCTCTATCCCTCTATCTCTAACCCTCTGTCTCCATCCCTCTATCTCCATCCCTCTATCTCTATCCCTCTATCTCTAACCCTCTGTCTCCATCCCTCTATCTCCATCCGTTTATCTCTATCCCTCTATCTCTAACCCTCTGTCTCCATCCCTCTATCTCCATCCCTCTATATCTATCCCTTTATCTCTAACCCTCTGTCTCCATCCCTCTATCTCCATCCCTCTATCTCTATCCCTCTATCTCTAACCCTCTGTCTCCATCCCTCTATCTCCATCCCTTTATCTCTATCCCTCTATCTCTAACCCTCTGTCTCCATCCCTCTATCTCCATCCCTCTATATCTATCCCTTTATCTCTAACTCTCTATCTCTGACTCCCCGTTCTCTGGTGCTTCTTTCTCTCTTTTCGTTCTCTCTGGCCTCCCACCCTTGTTCTGCTCCCTCTATCATACTCTTCCTCCATCTCTCTCTCTCTCTCTATCTCTATCTCTCTCTCTCTCTCCATCTGTCCATTCCTGCCTCTGTGAAGCACACAGCCCTTATTCACCTGTCTCAGCCATCTCACCTGAATCGCTCCTCCTGGGAGAGTACACACACATCCACACACACACACACACACAACATACACACTCCACAGACTTCACCCTGACCTTTAGCTGAACATCCTAGACACACAGACCCCCTGCTGCCTCCTGACATACACACAGGTCACTGCTAGTGCAGAGACACACACACACATGCCCAATACATACACACACACACACATTATGAACACACACCGTAAGAACTGATACGGTGGATTTAGGACCCTGTGTTTTGTGTTTCAGGCGGTTCCAGTTGTGGGGATGTTGTGGGGATGTTGTGGTCAGACCTGTGTGTGTCTGTCTGCCTGTTCCTACTTTTCCTCTTTATTTCTCTTCCTCATGTGTTCTTCCTCATGTCTCGCTTCCTCCTCCTCTTCTTCTCCTTCTCTTCCTTATCTACCGCCTCCTCCTCACTCTACTCTTCTTTGTCAACCACCTCCATCCCTAAATCCTCTTCATATTCCCTCTCCTCCTCAAACTTCTCCTCCTCTACCTCCTCCTCCTCGCCTCCTCCTCTTCTCCTTCTCTTTCTTGTCTATCTCCTCCTCCTCACTCTACTCTTCTTTGTCAGCAACCTCCATCCCTACATCCTCGTCATATTCCCTCTCCTCCTCAAACTTCACCTCTTCTACCTCCTCCTCCTCCTCCTGCTCCTCCTCTCCTGGCCGCTGTGCTATTTTCAGACTCCAGTCACGTCCTCGGTCCCACGGCCTTATAAGGAGCTTTCACGCTGTTTGGTTTGCTTTAGATGTTTAATACCCCTCTCCTTTGTGTCAGAGAGCTGGGGAGGCGTTCAGAAGCCCTGATAAACCTACTTACACACACACACAAGTATGCGCACACACTCCCACAAGTACACACACACAGAGAGACACGTACACACACACACACACACACACGATCACACATACGCCCACTCATGAGCGCACGCACGCACTCACACACAGACAAGTGCAGGGCGCACACCTCCACGCACACACTCACGCACGCAGACACGTGCTTGCGCGCGCGCACGCACACGCGCGAGCACACACACCCGCCGTGATAAACCCACTTAGATCCTTCCTGGCCTGACGGGACAGCCTGCCACTAGGCCTTAGCTGCCAGCTGATCTGTGACGAGCTGCCACTCAGGCTGAGCACTGCTGAAGGCTCGCACAATGGAGGGGAGAGGAGAGGGGGGATCAGGGGAGGGGAGGAAGAGGTGGGGGGTGGCTGGAGGAGGAGGGGGGTTGGGGGTGAGGCGAGGGGGATCAGGCAGAAGGAGGAAGGTGGAAGAGGGGGGAGAGAGGGGGGGGGGGGGCTGGAGTGTGTGTTTTCTGCCAGCCATTCAGGTCACTCTCGGTTGGCCTCACCTCTCTCCCCTCCCTCTCCTTCCTCCCTCTCCTTCCTCCCTCTCCTTCCTCCCTCCCTCCCTCCCTCCCTCCCTCCCTCCCTCCCTCCCTCCCTCCCTCCCTCCCTCCCTCCCTCCCTCCCTCCCTCCCTCCCTCCCTCCCTCCCTCCCTCTCCTTCCTCCCTCTCCTTCCTCCCTCTCCTCCCTCCCTCCCTCCCTCCCTCCCTCCCTCCCTCCCTCCCTCCCTCCCTCCCTCCCTGCTCCCTCTGCCTTCCCTTCTCAGTCCATCTCTCTCTCTCCCTGACTCTGCTCCCTCTGCCTTCCCTTCTCAGTCCATCTCTCTCTCTCCCTGACTCTGCTCCCTCTGCCTTCCCTTCTCAGTCCATCTCTCGCACGCGTCCCTCTCCAGCATTTCTCTTTCCTGCCAGCTCTATCTTTTCACTCCACCCTCTAGCGTCATTCCTCTCACCTCCCACCTCTCTCTCTCTCACTCCACATCTCATTTTCTCTTTCTAATCTTTTCACAGTTTGTGTGTGTGTGTGGATGTGTTTGCTGTGTGTGTGTGTGTGTGGATGTGTTTGCTGTGTGTGTGTGTGTGTGTGTGTGGATGTGTTTGCTGTGTGTGTGTGTGTCCGCGGCGTGATTTGGTGTCCATGCAGACCGTTTGCGAGGACAGTGGGGAGGGGGAGGAGCGTACCGAGGAGGGAGGGGCATCCTAAAGGGGGAGGGGCCGAGGGAGAGGGAGGGTCAGAGTGACAGGCGCACGCGTGATTGGCAGCGGGACTCTAGTGTCGGTGCTCCTTTCCCAGGGGGCCGTGCGGCGTAGCGAAGCCCGAAATGTCAGCCGTGATATCTCCTCCCGGTGTCTGCTCTGTCCGTATCGCGCGGCTGCAGCTGGTCTGGAACGCACACACGCTCACATGCGACACACACATACTCGCTGACTCACAGACATGCAGCGTGCACACACACTCTCTTTGTTTCTCTTTTTCTGTCTGTTTTCACTCAGGCTGAGTCTAGCTGTCAGTCTATCCTGCGTTTTCACCCTCTTTCTCCCCCCCCCCCCCCCCACCCTACCTCTATCCTTTTGACAGCTTGTTTTCTACAGGTTTGTTTATCTTAGCAGTCTCCATGATCCTCTGTCTATTCGTTCTCTCTCTCTCTCTCTCTCTCTCTCTCTCTCTCTCTCTCTCTCTCTCTCTCTCTCTCTCTCTCTGTCTCTCTCTCTTAGTCTAGCTGGGAAGCATTGTGATGTGTGAAATGCCAACTTCAGGTGGCATCTTTTGTTTTGATCTGGAGTTTGCATCACAATGGCTCGTCATTTTCACTGGGAGACAGGACGGCAGAGGTGTGTGTGTGTGTGTGTGTGTTTGTGTGTGGTGTGTGTGTGTGTGTGTGTGCACGAGCGTGCGAGTGTGTGTCCCGGTAGCCGTGTGAGGGTCTTGAAATCAAGGGCTAAGGTCAGGTGACAAGGCTGTCTGGGTCTGTGACTCGTTGGACACCCACACATCCATCATCCAGATGTCCAGTACACACACACACACACACACACACACACTCTAACACACACACAGACACACACACACGACAGACACATGCACACACACACACTCTAACACACATACATACACATATGCACACCCATACACACACACACACATACATGTCCACACAGACACTATCACACACACACACAGTCACACACACAGCAGACACATGCACACACACACACTCGTTTGTGAGTGTGTCATTAGGCCATGCTATTAGCTCCCTATCAGCTGTATTGATCCCAGTGTCCTGGCCTGCCCTCCTACACAGCCACCAGTCCCATCTAATGACCATTATCCAGGAGCGGGTGTGTGCGCACATGTGCCTACATACGTGCGCGTGTGTGTGTGTGTTTGCGCACAGGAAATATCCACAAAGTCTGACTTCAAAACGTTTTCTAAAAGATCCTTCAAACAAGAAAAATACATGAGACACATTTGACGTGTGTGTGTGTGTGTGTGCGTGTGTGTCTCAGGTTAGGTGGGTCCAGAGGCAGCAGACTCACTACAGAGACAAGCGCAGCATCATCAGAGGAAAGGACCAGAACACACACACACGTGAGCTGTAGTGTGTTTGTGAGTGACGGAGGTGGGGGGGTGGGGTGTGGGGGGGGGAACGGGACCGGGGTGGGGGGTGTGAGCATGGGTTTGTGGGATATGTGCATGCGGCGAGTGATTGAGTGTGCACGTGTGCGTACGTGTGCGAGAGCACCGCTGCACGGATCTGCGCGCGCGTGTGCGGGTCAGTGTGAGTGTGTGTGTGTGCGTGCGTGTGCGTGTGTGTGCGTGAGCGTTTGATGACTCACGTAGCGCTGCAGTGAACAGAGAGGAACGTGCTTCCATCACCACGGCGATGCCTCACTCTGCTTCAGACTGCTGCCAAGAGAGAGCGATGGAGAGATGGAGGGATGGATGGAGGGAGAGATGGAGAGGGGTTGGGAGGGAGAGCGGAAGGGATGACTGGAGAGATAGAGGGAAGGATTGTAGGTGAAGGGAGAAGAAAAAAAAGACAAGAAAGAGGAAAGGAAAAAAGCAAGAAGGAAGATAAGAGACGGAGGGAGATTAGAGAGATGGAGCGTAAGGGGGAGGTAGGGGGGAGGTAGGGGTGAGGTAGGGGCTGATGGATGTGAGGAAGGGAGAGAGAGATTCAAATAAGGAAAGAGTTGGGGGGGCGATGGAGAGATTGAAACAGTGATGGAGTACTATCAAGTAGCTCCTTCTATCCCTCCCTCCCTCCCCTCCCTCCCTCTCTCTCCCGTCCTTCCCTTGGGTGTGAAAGGTGTATTAAAGCGAGGGAGTGAGTGTGAGAATGAAGGAATGTACCTACAGAGAACTGGGAGTCTCTGACTGACATGATACCTAGTCCACAGACATCAACACAAGCAAGGCTGCCAAAATGACATGCTAATCAGATGCTAATCATATGCTAATCATATGCTAATCTGGCAGCAGTATTCCACATCACTAGAGAGAGGGGCATTCTGGGAGGCCTCTCACCATTGGTTAGCGATGTGGGACTTCCTGGTCTTGGGGTACACAACACACACACAAATATACACAAGTTCAGGTAGATAAATAGTGGACAAACACAATGAAGCCTCTATAATGGACCTTTCAAAGTAAGGTAAACAGCTCTTCCTCTGTAGATACAGAGGTCAATGACACAAACATCCAGATTAAGACCCAGAACCAGGATCAGACGCAGGACCAGAACCAGGATCAGACCCAGGACCAGAACCAGGATCAGACCCAGGACCAGGACCAGAACCAGGATCAGGCCCAGGACCAGAACAAGACCCAGAACCAGGATCAGAACCAGGACCAGAACCAGGATCAGGCCCAGGACCAGAACAAGACCCAGGATCAGAACCAGGACCAGGACCAGGGCCAGACACAGGATCAGACCCAGGACCAGGACCAGGACCAGAACAAGACCCAGAACCAGGACCAGGGCCAGACACAGGACCAGGACCAGACACAGGATCAGACCCAGAACCAGGACCAGGACCAGGATCAGGGCCAGGACCAGGACCAGGACCAGGACCAGGACCAGGACCAGAACAAGACCCAGAACCAGGATCAGGATCAGGACCAGGACCAGGACCAGAACAAGACCCAGAACCAGGATCAGAACCAGGACCAGAACCAGGGCCAGACCCAGAACCAGAACCAGGACCAGAACAAGACCCAGAACCAGGATCAGAACCAGGACCAGGACCAGAACCAGGGCCAGACCCAGAACCAGAACCAGGACCATGGGACTGAGGAACAGCAGGAGCAGCCCCTCACCTTTAACGACCCTCTGTGGCCGAGGCAATGGGAACTGGTGGGTTCATATCACCCACACACACCACATGCTCTTTATGAGGTGCGTGTAGCAGGTGCTTTGTGTGTGCTGTGTCTGTTGTGTGTGCACTGTGGTTGTGTATGAGAGTGTGTGTTTTATTGTGTGAGAGTGTGCAGTGTAAATGTGAGTGGGTGAGTTTGTGAAAGTTAGTTTGTGCATGTGTGAGTGAGTGTGTGTGTCAATGTGTGTGTGTGCGAGTGAGTGAGTGTGTGTATCAGTGTGAGTGAGTGTGAGTGAGTGTGAGTGTGTGTTTGAGTGACTGCGTGTGTGTGTGTGTCAGTGTGTGTGAGTGAGTGTGTGTGAGTGAGTGTGTGTCAGGGTGTGAGTGAGTGAGTGAGTGTGTGTGTCAGTGTGTGTGTGTGTGTGAGTGTGTGTGTCAGTGTGTGTGAGTGCGTGAGCGTGTGTGTGTCAGTGTGTGTGTGAGTGTGTGTGTGTGTCAGTGTGTGTGAGTGTGTGTGTCAGTGTGTGTGAGTGAGTGTGTGTGTCAGTGTGTGTGAGTGTGTGTCAGTGTGTGTGTGTGTGTGTGTCAGTGTGTGTCAGTGTGTGTGAGTGAGTGTGTGTGTGTCAGTGTGTGTGAGTGCGTGAGCGTGTGTGTGTCAGTGTGTGTGTGAGTGTGTGTGTGTGTCAGTGTGTGTGAGTGTGTGTGTCAGTGTGTGTGAGTGAGTGTGTGTGTCAGTGTGTGTGAGTGTGTGTGTCAGTGTGTGTGAGTGAGTGTGTGTGTGTATTCCCCCGGGCCACAGCCACTGCTCCAGTGGACGCTGCTCTATTCATCTGACAGGCCTTTTCTTCTGCTGCCGCTACAAAGCAGTGCTGCTCCCCAGTGACCACACACACACAATACACACACTAAAACCCCACGCACGCAAAACCCACAAACACACACACACACACACTTCCCCCCAGAGGAGGGCTCTTTATCCACCGTGCTTAGTTACACTCATACATATGAGCTCCCCTCTCTCTATTCATCCCCCTCTCGCTCCCCTTTTCTCGTTTTTTTCTTTTCTTCCCTCTTGTATCTCTCCATTCCTCCCTCCATCGATAACAACAACAATTAAAATATCTCCAAACATGCTGAATATCTGGAGGCAGCTTGACATTTTGCACAGGCTCGTTTGGTTCTGACAGGTGGGTTTGGATTGGGAGGGTTACCCATGAGGAGAGGGGGGGACGGGTGCAGGGAAACAAGGGAGAGAAAGATGGGGGGGAGGGAGGGATGGAGGGGGAGGGAGGGAAGGATGGGGGGGGGCATTGGATCGGTATTGTTTATTTTGGGATTTTGTGATCGCAGTGTTTCAATGTGTGTGTGTGTGTGTGTGTCCAGTACAAGCAGGGCCAGTACAGCTCCAGTGTGTTCGACTTGAACGTCATGCCTGTGTGGAAGAGCAACATCTCAGGGAGAGGAGTGGTGGTCAGCATCATCGATGACGGTGAGTCCCACCTCGGAGGAGGAGGAAGGTGGAGCCAGAGGAGGAAGAGTTGGTGGAGAGGGAGAGGCGAGGGAGGAGGAAGCGGAGTGGGGAGGAGGAAGTGGAGGTGTGGGAGGGGAGAAGGAGGGAGGAGGGGGAGCTAATGATGATGATGATGATAATGATAGTGATTATTCTGACGATGATGATGGAGATGATGATGATTAGCATTCAGTAGAAGAAAATAATGCGTGTGGATGCTTCAGAAGATAGAGGCAGTGGATGATGTCTCCCTCATTTCTCTCTCTCTCCCTTCACAACTCTCCCAAAGCCAAAGACCAGAAGAATCATGTAAATACACATTACCTTTTGACACCTTTGAATCAATGGTTATTGATTTAGATATCACAATGAAATTAATTATTTTTCCTGAAGCGGGCATGACTCTCCCCCTTTTTTTGGGACAAGAGTGTGCAAAAATGACTCCAGGCCGCTGCAGCACTCAATCTAGCACAATTGTAGCTAGCTTCAAATTATTATTATTATAATAATTATAATTTTTTTTATAAAACGTTTTGTAGCACCATTGCAGCCATATTAAAACAAATATATTATGAAAAGTTTTGCAGCATGCAGTTTAGCACTGTTGCAGCCAGTTTCCCAAACAATCAATTCATATATATATTTTATTCTTTTCAAAAAACTGCAACACTCAATTTAGCACCATTGCAGCCAGCTTCCAATTCTTTATTTTTTCTTCTTTTCTTTACAAAAAGTGTTGCAGCATGCAATCTAGTGTTATTGCAGCCAGTTAACGATTATTATTATTATTTATTTATGTTGACAGAAGTGTAAAAGAAACGACTCCAGGCCGCTGCAGGCCGCTGCAGCAGTCAATCTGGCACTATTGCTACTTTCCCCTCTCCCGCTCTCCCCCCCCTCCCCCCCTCCCTCCCTCCCCCCCCCCCCCCAGGGTCTGGCTCTTGGTCTCCACAGAGCTCAATCACACGTACCCCGCTGCCTCCAGTCTGTACGTGTGCGTGCGTGCGTTGGTGTTCACCGGTGCGTGCACGTGTGTGTGTGAGCTCAGCTCAGGGGGCGAGCGGTGGGGGGGGGGGGGGGGGGGGGTGTTCGGCAGCTACAATGACACTGCCGGCCATGTAAAAATCTGTCCGACAGGGAAACGGAGGAGAGGCGGGGGGTGAGGGTGTGGGGGGGGGGGGTGGGGGGGGGGGTAGGGTAGGGGGAGTCAGGCAGAACCCCCCTCCCCACCACCTTCCCCACTCCCCCCACCCCCTGCTGCTGCAGCCATCCAGCCCCCTGTCACGGCGGGGGAGCAGACAATCTATCAGGCCATCGGGAGGCCTCCTCCTCACCTGCGCCCAGCCTTTAATGAACAGCCTACATGATCCCGGCTGACAGGCAGGAAATGGATGTAATAAAGATTGTTTCTGCATGCTCTTTGCATCTCTGATAAATCACCTGGCTGGGAGGCAGACACACAGACAGAGCGAGAGAGAGGACCTCCCGCTGGGAGGAGTGTGTGTGTGTGTGTGTGTGTGTGTGTGTGTGGAGGGGGGGGTAGTTGGGAGAGGAGCCGGGGCAGTGGAAAGGGAGGAGAGGAGGAGGAGGAGGATAGGAGGTTCTACTTCTGTTTCCTCTCACCTCTCCGCTGCCTTTCTCTCCCTCCCTCGGTCTCACCTGCCCTCGGCCCTGGTCCAGACTCCTTCCCCTCTCTAGCCCTCTCACACGCTCGCTCTCTCTCTCTCTCTCTCTCGCTCTCTCTCTACCTCTCTCTCTCTCTCTCTCTCACAGTGATTCATAATTGATTATTTGTCGGCCGTGTGGGTCCGCATGGTCTAACTCTGGAATGTACAAGAGAAAGAGAGAGAGGAGTGAGGGAGCGATGGGGGGGGGGGGGGGCGATACAAAGGCATTGTGGTAGTCTTCTATGGGGAGGGTCTTTCCTCTCCTCTTGTCTTCTTTCCTCTCCTTTCTGAATGTGTGTCTTTTCCAGCTTCAGTATTAGTTCCTGTGCTGATATCATCTAAGATCAGGTCAGAAGATGTTCTCACTGTTCTCCACACCTTCGTATGACCCCAACATGACCCCTGCCTGAACCCTGCATGACCCCCAAGGTGACCAATGACCTCACACCCTGGACATGTCCATGCTCCCTAAGTGTTCAAATTGAATTCTGGGTAAACAGGTTGAGCTGCTACCAGAAGTATAGGAAGCACATTCTGTGCTTGTGTGAATGTGTGTATTTTTGTGCGTGTGCGCACGCGTGTGTGTGTGTGATGGATCACAGCTGCTCTGTGTTTACCTAGCCCATGATTTCCTGTATGTGTGAAACAAGTGGAGCCGGGCAGGATTAATGAGTGTGTGGTTCTTAATGGATGGCGTGTGTGTGTGTGTGGTGCCCCATCACACACTCAGGAGCACATCGCCCCCTAGAGACCCGTATTAATACTGCTCTTATTTACACGCACCAAAAGACGCGCGCGCACACCTGCGCACACACACACACACACACAGCTGTCCACATCTCCTCCACTCCTAACCCTCATCAGTCACTCTGCCGGCCTAGCTGCCCCCAACACTAACGCTTGTAGCTGATGCATATTATGCCTACAAGCGAGGAATTACCATTCCTATGCATCTGTGTGTGTGTGTGCTGCAAGGCTGCTGGTAGGAAGGGGGCGGAGGATTGAGTATGTGGTTGTGGCTCATGCATGCGTGTGTGTGGGTGTGTCTGTGTGTGTGTGTGTGGGTGCGTGTGTGTGTATGCTAGTTGAATGCCGGGAGTAAGAGACAGGAGGGTAGAGCAGAAATCAAATCTCTTAATTGCAGCATTTTTCATCTCCATCTTACGTTTTATGGCGGTGGGGCGGAGGGCCGGCAAGAGGCTGGCTGTGATTCATGGTAGTCACGGCGACCGCGGGCAGCGCCATCCCTCAAGGCAGCACCCGCACAATTACCCTGATTGGTTACCCTGACTGGCTGGTTCTTACTGGCTGCTCTTGCTATAGTTCCCACTGGATGGTGTGTACTGGCTGGTTTCTGTTTAGTTTCTAATGGCTGTTTTTTATTGTCTAGTGTCTTTCAAAAGAACTCCTGAGCTGGAATGACAGGAACACACACACAGACACACACACAGACACCGATATAAATCCCCTGAGATCGAGCTATGGCTGGAAGAAAGGAAGGAAGGAAGGAATGTAGGAAGGAATGTAGGAAGGAAGGTAGGATGGAAGGAAGGAATGGAGGAAGGAAGGTAGGAAGGAAGGTAGGATGGAAGGAAGGAATGGAGGAAGGAAGGTAGGAAGGAAGGTAGGATGGAAGGAAGGAATGGAGGAAGGAATGAAAGGAAGGAAGGTAGGAAGGAAGGTAGGATGGAAGGAAGGAATGGAGGAAGGAAGGTAGGAAGGAAGGTAGGATGGAAGGAAGGAATGGAGGAAGGAATGTAGGAAGGAAGGTAGGATGGAAGGAAGGAATGGAGGAAGGAAGGTAGGAAGGAAGGTAGGATGGAAGGAAGGAATGGAGGAAGGAATGAAAGGAAGGAAGGTAGGAAGGAAGGTAGGATGGAAGGAAGGAATGGAGGAAGGAATGAAAGGAAGGATGGTTAAAAATAAAGAAGCGAGGGAAGAAACAGTGGAGTGGAAGAGGCACCATCAAATCTGGAGAGAAAAACGACAGCGAGAGAAAAAAACAGCCCAGACTTCAGTTCATCAATGGCTGCGTGTGCGTGTCGCACGTGCCTGTGTGTAAGTGTGAGTGTACGACGTGTATCCTTTTGTATAAGTGTGTGTGTGTGTTCACATGTGGGTGTGCCTCGCTGTGTGTGCCTCCCGGTGTGTGTGTAATGTGTGTGTCTGTGTGTGTGTGTGTTTAAATATTAATCTCAAGGTCACAGAAGCGAGCAAGCTTTTTGATATTCATGCAGCAGAGTAGGGCTGCCCTCTGTTCAGGAGCCGCTGCCATACTGCTGCTGCTACGGTTACCCAGCTTCATTATACCTGCCTGTCTGCGTGTGTGCGCGCGCACGAGTGTCTGTGTGTGTGTGGTGTTACTGTGGTTAAGTTGACATCACTGAGGAAGCACGTTCAAGTGCTTCATCAAACTCGTCCTCCTCCGACTCTTCATCTTGCCTTTTTCTGTCACAAACGCACACACACGTACACACACACACACACACACACACACATACGCGCTGTTGTTGCCAGACTGTTGTCAGTGTGTGTGTAGTCAGCATGGGGCTGCAAAGATTCTGCTTGGAGCGTGGCGGGAGGTGGGGGAGGGGGGCAAGGCCTGGGGGGGGGGGGGGGGTGGTGATGGGGAGGGGCCAAGCAGGGGGTCCTGTAGAGGCCCAGCACTCTTTGATGCTCCCTGCTCAGAGAGGAGAGAGCGGAGAGAGCGAAGGATAGAAGAGAGGAGAGAGGACAGGAGAGGAGAGAGGACAGGAGAGAGTGGAGAGGAGAGAGGAGAGAGGACAGGAGAGGAGAGAGGAGAGAGGACAGGAGAGAG